>JACJUY010002199.1:86497-97569 GCA_014220935.1 Platorchestia sp. MABIK
ATTCGTCGGGAAGCTACCACCAAGTTCCATTTATGTTTATTCGTTATAGATCCGATGAACCCTTGCACTTCATCTAATTTGCCACCATCATTTTTCACGAATTACCCACTCCATGTGGTGTTCATCCCCTTTAATCGGTTTTCCTCACCTCCATCTGATTTTCATCACCTCCATGTGGCATTCATCACCTCCAACTGTTCCATCACCTCCATCTGGCATTCATCACCTCCATCCGGTACTCATCACCTCCAACTAATGTTCCATCACCTCCATCTGGCATTCATCACCTCCAACTAATGTTTCATCACCTCCATCCGGTGTTCATCACCTCCAACTAATGTTCCATCACTTCCATCAGTTACTCATCACCTCCAACTAATGTTCCATCACCTCCATCCGGTATTCATCACCTCCAACTAATGTTCCATCACCTCCATCAGTTACTCATCACCTCCAACTAATGTCCCATCACCTCCATCCAGTATTCATCACCTCCAAGTAATGTTCCATCACCTCCACCTGGCATTCATGAGGTGAATTCGACCTTCAGCACCCTCTGCTCCCCACAACCCCAAGCGTTGCCACGAAGGGCTTCTGGTTTTCTCTGCTGCACAGAAATCGATTGTTTGAAGCTCAGCCGATGAGAGGAATTTTTTTTTCCATGAGGACCACGGAAGCGCGGTTTTTGAGCGGCTGAACAGTCCTTAGTTTGAGTTTTACAGACATGAAAGGTTCAATCAGGCATCCATTCACCGCTTTCAATCAGTCAAATGTCAGGCGTGCCAGTTCATTTGCAATCTTCAAATTGGAGCAATCAACCTGCCGATATTTCCAGTATAGCATGACGGTCAAAAGACAGGAAAATCGGGGCGGCTATAAAGACAGGGTGGCCACAGAAACAGGGTGGCAATAGAGACTGAGCGGCCATAAAAACTGAGCGGCCATAAAGACAGGTTAATCATAAAGACAGGGCGATCATAAATACAGGGTGGTCATGAAGACAAGATAAAGACAGGGTCGCCAAAAAGTAAGGACAGCCGTAACGATTGAGTGCTATAAAGACAGAGGGGTAGAAAAGACAGGACCATCAAAAAGACTAAGCTGTCAAAAAAAAACAGCGGCCGAAAAGAGACGTGGCTGCCGTGAAAAGACGGGACGACCGGAAGAATATGGCGGTCGAAAAAAGACGGACGGCTGTAAAAACAGGGCGGCAGAAAAAAATAAAATCAACAAAGAGACTGGGTGCCCAAAAAGACAGGGCGGCCAGGAAAGACAATGCTGCCAAAAAGGCAGGGCGGCTGGAAAAGACAATGGTACCGAGAAGACAGGGCGGCAAAAATGACGGGGGAGCGAAACAGACAGGGCGGCCAAAAAGATGCCGTGGCTAAAAAGAAAGGGCGGCGAAACAGATAAGGGGCCCAAAAAGACAGGGTGGCCAACAAGAAAGGGTTACGAAACTGACAAAGTGGCGAAACAGACAAGAGACCGAAAAGACTCGGACGAAACCATTTTTAGCATTGGGACCCTCACAGACGAGGGAACTCACGAACACAAATCTGTGTAGAAAACGCCAGTCGCAAATGTGAGTGATGTGTAAAATATAGCAATAGATTTCACCGCTGAACTTCTAGCCTTCAGTTCTATAGAGTTAGACTGGCCCAGTGTATGGTGTAGTGGAAGTGATAGTGCATCTGGATGACGTAAACAAACTGTATAAACGTTTTAGAATGGTTTGACGTCAGAACACGAGTTTGAGTCACTGATCTTCACTTTGTCTCACTGGGGAGAAAAATGACTCTAAGTTGAGTGATAAAAACTTAAAATTTTGCGTGTGAGTTCAAATAAGAACCGAACATGTTTGATATTAATCCAAAAATGAGAAAATTTGGTATATTATTGAAATAATTGTATTATATCAATCATTTAGATGTGCATAATGTCATAATGTAGCATCGATATCTAATACATTTTCCAATTGAATTGGACCAAAATCTGTCATTCAAATTTTCTCCCTCTATTCGCTTGATAAAATATTATTTTACAATAATCAAAAGAGTAGAGACGATGTCTATTGAATCGTCTTTAGAAACTTCAGTCTGAATAGAAGGGTGTAAAAATGAACGAATTCTCACAGTTAATTTCACCACAGCCGATTCTTGTTTTTTATTGTGCTTCCATTCCTTTGAATTTGTGTACGAATGTTGTCACGAGCGACCAAATGATTTCTGACCCTATGGGTGTTCGAAACACCTTCAGTACTTCGTCCGTTAAAAGCGTTCTGCAAGTGGGCATGGGAGAAAATGAAATCATAAAATTTAATAACATGTTTATCTGTGAAGTGAAAATATCGTGGTTGAGAAAAACATGTTTTTTGAGGAGCAGAACTTCATTGTGCTGTACCGGCTTGTGGAGAGGAGGTCTTGGAACACAATCTTGTTTTTCTAGAGAAAATGTGTTGAGCATGTTGACTTGCGAAGCACACTTCTTAGTTTACTCGAATTTTGTGCTCTCAAAAATTGCATCTACCGCACACACAATGTTTGTCGATATTTTCCTACACTCCCACTCGTGAGGTGATTTTTTTGAGTTTTAGTCCCTTGGAAAAGTAAATCATGAATCAGCTAGGAGGCCTAAAATAATGTACGTACAGAGCTGAAAATAAATACATTTTACGAATGTAATAAACCTAGAACTTCGATTGATGAGTGTTTCAATGGGTTTGTACTGTTTACCAAGTCTAACTTTTTCGCCGCCTGCATGCATGTTTTTCGTCGCCGAAGCGATTTAAGAGATTAAATCGCTAAGGCAGCGAAAAACATGAATGCAGGCGGCGAAAAAGTTGGACTGGGTAATCAGTACAAGCCCATTGACACACTCATCATTCGAAGTTCTATATTTGTTGAATTTGTTAAATATATTTCTTTTCAGCTCTATACGTGTATTATTTTAGGCCTTGGGCAAAGGAGTTCAAAATATAGGAATCTGGATCAGAAACAGAAATATGTTAGAGGAGTAAGTACTTTCAAGTTGTAGCAATTTGACTTTGAGGTATGGACCTGCTTACTACCTAGAATTCGGTTTAGCCAGAAGAAGGTTTCAATTATTGGAAAATGTACATTATACGAGCAGACTTCATAGATGTGAAAATATGTTTGCGATGTCGAAATGAACGTGTTAAGAATTTAAGAAGACATTCCTTCCTTGGAACATACAATGAAGCTTGACGAAGTGTTGCTGTGAGAAGATATCTCCGTGGAATGAAATCTATCAAAGAGCGAGCGAATTTTTAAGGAGAAATTGAAATTTCCTCGTATGGCAAATCAGTAGGGACAATTTACGTATTCTTATTACTCTGCATTTTATGTATGACCGTGATTTTAGAAATTCCACCTCAATAAATGTACACAAAGTTTGATGCAACATTGTCGAAACTGTCAACAAGCTAGTAATATTTTACAAAAATTTAATTTTAATTCTACTATTTCAATAACTATAAAGCATTTTTCTTCTTTACACCCTCAGGTTCAGATGACTTGTCGATTAATTTTTTGCTCTGAGCAATTATATCAATAAATAAGGAAGGCACGAACATCATTTCCACTGCGCAAAAATTGAATATTTTGCTCGGAAGTTTTGCTGCTACACCTGCATGGTTCAGCGACAATAAATACTGCAATTCGCTTCAAATTCTCAGAACAATATTGCAGTTCTCTGAGCTATATTTATGGCAAATAAAACCACGGTGAAAATAATGAAAATTTAATGCGTAGGAAGCCAATTGGCTCCATCGGAAACCTGAAAAATAACTTTAGGGGTTTATTTTCGATTGACAACATCGACCCTTTGCTAGTTCCATGAAACACAGTGCATGAGGTACCCGTGCATAAAACAGCGTTAATAAAGCTATCATAGAATGTTAGAATTTATGTTGGCGAATTTCACTCGCATAAAAAACAGCAAATTCCGCCCCTACTATGACACCTTGTTTTTTGAACTGGCAAATTGCGGACTGGCAAAAAATCTCCCTCGGCCTCGAGGGAGCTTCCTCTGGCACCGTCGGTTAATTTAGGCCTTTTATAACATCTTCCTGGGCATGGGAATCTTCTTACAGTCGCCCACACAGTCTCATCTTAGGAGACTAAAACAAGATCCGAAATTCCTGGAACTTGGAACAAAATGAAGGCTTGTCGCAGAAGTCTGATCCGCAACACGCAATGGAAAAACTTTGGCGTTCGTAACCGACGCGCGGTGGCGGACCCGCAAACTTCCAGGCACGACGGAGCGAGAGGAAACATTTCAAATTGCGTTCGCTGGTCAAAATAAAAGCGTGCGATCGAATTTGAGCTTTATTCTGACGTTCGGTGTCAGTATATTTAATAACATTTTAGTTAATAATATTTCAGTTAATATTTTTTTTTTTCGTTCAAGAATCGGCGATGATTAGGAGAGTTTTTAAGTGCGTAGTAACATTTACGAAATTTTCTAAGCATGTTGATAATTTTACATCACTGAAAATTAATTTCGGAACAGAACATATCACTAAATTTTTGATTTACTTGATAGCTATTTAAATGACTTGAACAATTAACCTTATAAAATCATCCACATCACACAATTTGAGGTTGAACGTTGTTCATGCTTACAATAATAAATGCTATAATAATATACAGCTATAATTATAATATTGAATGCCATAATAATGAATGCTGTTGGCATTACAAGCGATATTGCACATTAAATTTGCAGTATCGAGACGGCTGAAAAAATCCCATCAGTTAATGCTCTTAGACCAACAAATTTTGTATCGACGCAATATTTTCTACACAAGTGCACAATGAGCGGAAATGGCAAATAAGATTAGCTAAAATGGAGAAAATGAGTCTTTATGAACGGTACTCAAGATTTTTTGTTGTGATTAAATCTGGAATGAGAGTTTTATAATTCGTTTGCAATCGAAATGAAGAACAAATAAAACATTAATTAATTTCTTTGAATAGAAAACAGTAAAATATGAATGTGAAATATCTTTACCAAGTCGAGCATCAATTTTGCCAGGTCTTCGTGAGTAGGCACTTTCTTTTATGATTTGGAAATAAAAATAGCTCATGTTACACAGCTGTTTATCAACATTCACATCATGCCGCACAATAAGCAAGATTTTATTTTTCGTTGTTTGAGAAAGAAGTTCACCAATAGGTTTCATCACCCGCCATTGTCAGTGAACTGATGCATTCCAATTCGGATGTTTTGGTCCATCCAATTTGGTTTGATGCCAATTTTGGCATGGATGCTGCTCTGCAGGTCTTTCCGGATGTGAGGGCGTTTGTTAAAACCAACAAAATTTAGATAACAAGAGAGAATCCCAAGTGGCTAAATTTGTCGAGCGTGTAACGACCGGAAACCTATACGTTTCCGTAACGGAAAATCAACCCACATTTGAGTAAAAATCTCAAATGAAGATGCTAGAGATGCAAATCTCACATTCAGTCAACTTCATTAACGAAATCCCGACCAATTACAGAAGCACATCATTTCAATCACACAGTTCTCAAAGAATTGAAGTTGCCCCGCCCCACCCTGTTCCTTCTAAAAACAGTGTACGTATTTGATACTAAATTCTCCCCTATAGTATTTATGCAAGATCAGCATATTATAAATCTCCCTATTGGTAATAGCGCATAACCAAAAAATTTAATCTAGATCTCGGTTTATCGCGCAGCTGAAGGCGCCCGGGCTTTTGTTTTCCATGGAATGATCGTTTTCGTAATAATCCCTCACAGACGCGAACTGGCGTCCTTTCCCTGTCTTGGTCTCCTGTCAACCAGCAAACGCACGGAAATATGAATTGAATCGAAATGGCTTCCACTTAATCGAAATAGCAAATTCACACTGTAAAGTTTTTCTGGTATGCAAAGATTAATAGATGATTAAAAAGAACAAAGGCATTAATGTGGGAGTGAATGGGTAGAGTGAGGCATTTTTCCAATATTTGTAGCTTCAGTTTTGTCTCCTGTTGGTTCTTGAATAATCATGAACTCTTTCAAAGAGTCGACGATTTAAAACTTTGTGAGCTTGGCCTTGTGAGAAAGTATTGGATATTCAAAGAAAGAAGATTATTTAGTCTAATAAAGACTGGGTGAAAGTGCTTTGTGAGTTTAAAATTAGAAGGGAGGCGGTTATTTTAGAGAAAATTTTAAAGGAAACGTAGCTTCAAGGTTAAAAAATTTGAATACCGTTTTTCAAAAAAGTACTATTATTTCGAAGTTTGAACGATTGTTTTTGGGATCCTCAAAAGAAATCTACAGCGTTTTTGATTGAGCGACGCTTACTTCTGCACAAAACTGAGGACGAGGACATAAAAGACGAATTATTCCACTACAAAAGATGAAGATTCAGGTGCTTCAGACCAAAGCTCCATCATTTGTGCGCGAGTAGCACAAAAGCAAAGAAGGTTCTCTTGTTTTTTACGAACATTACGTTAGGTGAAAAAACGACATCTAACAAAGTTTTAGGTTTTCTTCGCACCTCAAAATAAATTTAGCCTTCCTGCGGAGGGATGCTGCTGATATGTAAATCATGTCTCAAAAAACCTGCAAAAAACGCAAGCCATTTCCCCAGTTAGCGAGAAGCCTCGACTCGAAGGCAAGAGAAGCTGATCGATAATGCGGTGAGGAGAAGCCAGTACGGCTTTTCAGCTGCGCCGCTAGCAATATTTATTCATGCTCAATAATACTAGAAGAAATGCAAATTTGCGTAAAATCGTTCGTAATGGATGGTTGAAAAAAAGGGCGGGGAGTGAGAAAAACGGAAATGATTTTTTTGTGAAGGAAATGTTTGACGAGGATAGAAGTGAATCTTTTGACACAAGATTGTAGGTATCATGCGTGACAGCAGCATCAGTGTGGATAAGCGGGGAAAATACAGATGTTTCCGACGATTGTACTTAGGAACCCTTTTTCTAAAGTATTTTACGTATAGAAATGAACATTTATGTGTATTTTATATAAATATATTTATATCTAGATTTGCACACATGTATGTGTTTATATATGTATATATATGTTCAAGAGTATTTAGGTATATTATTGCACATATATGTGTAATTTATTTACATGTTTCTAATATTTCTGTGGGATTTTGATAAACGTTGAGAGTACCTTGCTCTTACAACTCCATGAGTCACTATACTCGAGAGCTCATTGCTCTCACGACTCCATGAGTCACTATACTCGAGAGCTCATTGCTCTCACGACTCCATGAGTCACTATACTCGAGAGCACATTGCTCTCACGACTCCATGAGTCACTATACTCGAGAGCACATTGCTCTCACGACTCCATGAGTCACTATACTCGAGAGCACATTGCTCTCACGACTCCATGAGTCACTATACTCGAGAGCACATCGCTCTCACGACTCCATGAGTCGCAGCACTCAGACCCTCAATTATCGCTCCAAGTTTGTCTTCAATTATGCTCTCAAATTAGGATCTCGTCTCTGGGTCCGGAAAATTACCCCCCAAGAGTGCCGACATCCTCAAATATTTTCCTTAGAGTAATGACCTCCTTTGCGGCTGATGAAATTCACGAGGTTCCTGCGAAATTGTCTGAGCTCTGGCATGTAATCCCAAAGAAATTGATTTTAGCAGCTCTCTGGTAGGAAAACACGTTCTATTCAGCCGAGAAATGTTACATTCCGCTATCTAAATTTATGATGGTAATGACAATGATTAGTAATTACGTTTCTCTGATGTTTTTTATGCTATTTCTGAAAAACTGGTCTTGTTTTTCGAAACACGGAGAGCCTAATTTATGATTTATTTTCAGCGATTTTTTCTTACCCATCATTGCGCATGTGGTCGTCAGTTTTTTCCAAAACTGAAAATTTTGAGGTTATTAAATCTCATGTTTTTTAAATGACTGTTTTCAGACCTAGTGTCAAGCCCGTCAGGCCTAGTCTCTCAGTGTTAAGGTGCAAAGAATCCCAACCCTACGTTTCTAATTTCATAGAGTGGGTAGTTTTGAGACCCCTAGCAGTACTCTTCCGATCTCACAGAGTTGACGGTTTAAAGAATACATCTCGTACCTACTATTCTCAGAGTTGACGGCATAGAGAACCTTTTTTATTTACTTGCCATCCTCACAGAGTTGACGGCATAAAGAACCTTTTTTATTTACTTACCATCCTCACAGAGTTGACGCCATAGAGAACTTTTTTCACACCTACCAATCTCACAAAGTTGATGGTATAGAGAACCTTTTTTATGTACTTACCATCCTCACAGAGTTGACAGCATAAAGAACTTTTTCGCACCTACCAATTTCACAGAGTTGACGGCTTAGAGAACCCTTCTGATGCCTTCCAATCTCCCAGAGTTGACGGCTTAGAGAACCCGAGCCAATCTCGACAAGTCGGATGTGGTGTTCATCAAGCCTCATTTGTTTTGATACGCGGCTTCTTGCGTGTAAATTCAAGGAAATTTTCTCCAAATTGAGGCAGAATTTGTTGAAGCTTCTCTGGGCGAGAAAATCTGGCTTTTCTCGCGACTGCCGCCACTCAACACGGACCTCCAGCGCGCAAAATGCTCCAAGTTTTTTGGGCCTTCCAGATTCGGGGCTTTGTTGGTGTGCGCCTGGAATGACTTTCTGCTTAGGATATTATTTTTGAAGCGGGAATTACTTCATGGAACGTAAAGGGAGGAAGAAAATCTCAATCTCCGGAGATTGTTTCCTCTTAAAAGAAACTCTACAAACAATTCTTACTGTGGAGGGTCAAAGTTTCACTTTCTAAATTGCAGTGTGCTCTCGCGTAAACAAAAAGAATTGGAGTGATATTCAAAAAATGGTTCCTTCGGTCATTTTTACAGATATATAACGTTTCTCATTAAGAATAAAATATGACTGTCATACAAGTAAAGTTTAGGAGATTACAAGTAATTTAATCAAGGAAGTTAGTACACAATTTCACTGAGCTTACTGGTCGAACATAATGGTTTGATCAACAATTAGAAACAGGTTAAATTTATGAAAAGCAAACACCACGAAAGATGTGACACTTCGGTTTCAACTTTCGATAATTAAATAATCTTGAGTTTCCTCCTGTTGTAAAAATGAAATGTAACCATAGTTGCCAATTAGAAGGAAACGCTTCCAATGGGTACTGGTGTGTGAGCATTTAATCGCCATGACATCCTGCATTCGTTGAACACATTTGAAGTGTTAACGTGTGATGGAACATATATTAAATTGTTGGAATAAAATTACACTTTTCCCCTCCAGCGCATATCTTTGATGCCTTCAAATCAATTTAATGGACCGGCGTTAGGATACTCAATGAATTTCGCTCATTAATACTAGCAAGGAAAAAATTTCTGTTGCTGGCCTATTAAACAATTTTTTAAAGAATTTAAAGAATTGATTTAAATTTCTTCTTTTCTTTTGCTGAACTCGCGTAGTTATCAGGCAAGTTTAGCAAGCCCTCCTCTTGTAGAGGAGTGCATATCAATTATTTAAATTCATTCACGCTTTTCTCCAGGAACTTTTTTGTCTGAATTAGATGCTCGAACCCTCGACTTGCAGGCCTCAGTTAGGGCGGACTTGCAGAAGTTTCTAACGCAGAAAAATGCACCAAGCTTTGCAGGAAAAAATTCTGTGCAGCCGGAAAAAGAAGATCAAATTTTGGGACCGAGAAGTTGATTTGATTATTCGGGAATTGGGCCAAGGGTCCTTATCAAAGGGTGCGAAAGTTTTAATGAACGTGATCCAGTTTGGTAAACTGCTCGGAACTTTTACGAGTGCAGGTAGTCAGTGAAGACGTTTATGCATCCATCGAAGGTGGAACTGAATTTCATAACGCAATGTGGTATGTTCGTGCGCAAGTTCGGTGAACATGATCTGCATTTATTTTGCCTTACCGCGAATGCGCACGAATATGTGGTTGAGTGTCAAATGTATTCTACAGATAAACATACATGTCCCGTAAAACATATTTGACAGATAACATACATGACAGGAAACATTCATGAAAAGTAACATACATGACAGGTAACATACAAGACAGTTAAGCACACATGGCATGTAACATACATGACAGTTAAGCACACATGGCATGTAAACATGTGTTACTTCACAAATCAATGATTCATCTAACTTGTTGATGATGTCTATTGCATAATTATACTGAGAAAAATTTGTTACAAAACCTACACACTTTGTGTGTCAAATTGTCACAAAACCATGACACAAAAGTGGGCCATCAACATACAACGTAAGTTTATGTATCGTGACACACTTTTGTGCATCGTGGGCTGACGTGACTCACATAAATGTGTCAACATGACACATCCAGCGTTAGTCAACATTGTTTTTCATGAATGTTTCACTTCCTCAGACTGATTATTGATTATATTGATGAATAGACGACATCTAAGAGTTCGAAAAAATGGCGAAAATCTCAAGGTTTCTGGGGGAGAATAATGTTCGATTCACAAAATCCAATCACAGTTCAGTTTTCAACAGAAATTTTTCCGCCGTTTGAAGCGTGAATATGTCATTGAACTCTCTACAGATACACCAATGTGTATCAGGATTTCTCTGAATAACCGTTTGACACACACAGGTGTGTCAAAATTACTTAAAATGTAAACGCTTCCATCTTTGACACTGCTGATGCTTCAAAAATTAAAAAATTATTACGGGAAATTATCACCAGTGGAATTTCTCTGCACCCAATATTTCTACGCGGCTGCACCAAGCAACAATTTTAACACTCGTGATGAAAAACATGTTCATGTTTCACATGTTACTACACGCAATCGTTCATCACATCGGCACCGAAATACAGCATTTCGGTCGCCATCTTGTCTGCAGTTCCCGCAAACTCATCCCGAAGTCCGCGTATTTGTCCGCACCTGCGGAAAAGACAAACGACCGAACAGGCATGCAAAGTGTTCCATTCCATCTGGCTCAGAGGAACTCCACGTGGTACAAACTGCAGGCGGAGTATTTCCATGTGGTACAAACTGCAGGCAGAGTATCTCCATGTGGTACAAACTGCAGGCAGAGTATCTCCAT
>JACJUY010002200.1:0-27378 GCA_014220935.1 Platorchestia sp. MABIK
TTTCACGAGTATGTTACGAACATATTTATGTGAAATCGTTTTGGACTGCCCATTAAATTTCACGAATTCAATAGGTACAATGCATTTCAGGGCACTACTGGAGCTTCCTCGAGGCCTTCCAGCGCGTCCAAGAACTCCGACTGCCAGTTAAAGGAAAGCGTATTTCAGATAGTTAATTCGCCCCTAAATGCGAACAGTTCGTAGGTTCCTTTCACCAACGTCATCCATAAGAACACGAAATGCTGGGCTCTGTGCGGCAATATTTGTTTTGTCATTGCCTTTTGTAATAATGATCTCTGCCGTTTCAAGTCCTAGTAAAGTTCTGAGATCATCTTACAAGAATGTAATGAAGAAAGATCAGTTTTAAACCGTGCTAATTTTAACCTCTTAGCCCTAATCGAGATAAATCGATCCTCATCATCACTCCTTGCTCGGTCAAATAAACTTTATTTAGTGGAATATAGTTTATTGAGTAAAACTCCTTATCTTATACAGTCTGAAAAACCAGGAACAAAATCAAAAAACTTCAATAGAAACAGACTGAAATTTTCTTTGGTGATTTGATTACAACCGGTATCTGAATGTGACCAGGAAATTCTTTCCTCTAATGTAACATTGATGTATTGCTTTCAGGACACTACCGATGTTTTACAGCGGATAACCCTAATAAAGATTTGCAGTACATTTTCAACAAATTCAGTTCAACTGACAAATCTTGAGACGTTCTAGATTTTACCAAGACCTTCTTTGTTTTTACCAAGACCAGCTTTTACCTTCTTTGATTTTACCAAGGCCAACCTTTACCTTCTTTGATTTTACCAAGGCCAACCTTTACCTTCTTTGATTTTACCAAGGCCAACCTTTACCTTCTTTGATTTTACCAAGGCCAACCTTTACCTTCTTTGATTTTACCAAGGCCAGCTGAAAATATGAAGAGAAAACACACCTAAGCGTAATTTACCTTAATATTGAAGCTCAAAATTATACAAACCAGGGGCTACATCTTCCGTGAAGATTTGCATTTGTCGCAAATCTACATGGTAATATAGATATGCACTGAAATTGGTCGAGATTCAACTTTAGATCACGTGCAGGAATGCGCAACCTGAATAACCGAAACTTTAACCCGAGTGCAGGAACGAGAACAACCACATCTACGTAACGTACGAGGCACCAGCTGAAAACATGAAGAGTATATGATCGACCTGATCACTTTTGTAATACGAAACGCATATCAAGTACACATCAACTTTCCGTTGGATTAATGTTCACGATACGTGCAACACACCGAGTATCTGTAGTGGTTATACCTGTTTTAATGCCCCCTCGAGGGTTGCTAATGTAAAAAATTTATTGTTTAGTGAAGTGACGCGAAGAGCAGCTTATTCTGCCGCAGCCAGAGCCAGNGAAGACCTAGTCCCTAATTATGCAAGATATGGGCTGTCTTGCATGGGACTTTAGTAAGGAGCAAGGCTGAATTTGCGACAACATTTCACTTTGTACATTGGTTTTTCAAATGCCTTATAACAAACACCAGGACGCCATGACGCTTTCCCCCGGTCAAGACCGGTACCCATTTCAGACGCCTGGGTAGAGTGGGGTATTGTGCTTAGAATGTATTCTCCTATACCCAACGGAGAAAATCGCCACCAGCGCTGGGACTCGAACCCTCGTTTCCCGCATGGAGTCAGGTCCTAAAGCCCCACGGCTATGACGTGCATTGATTTGTTTGACATTTTATCACGGTAGGTTTAGTTAGGTTAGGTTAGCATTGGTTAGGTAATGTTGATGGAATTGTCACTGGCTCACCTTGCTTAACGATGACATTGTCCGTGAAATTTGGCACGCCGGTGGTCCGCGACTCCCGAATAATACCCTAGTTTTCTGCTTCTGCTTCTTCCATTTATCAATCACGCTCATAAGGAAAGTTATAATGAATGTATTTGTGATACGAGTTTCACTAGTGCATAAGTACAAGAATATTCTTTATCACGGGTACTGTTAGGATGGATAAATTTATCTGTCATCCCCGTCTGAAAGATTTGTTTAAGAAAGGTTTGAATCCAGTAATCTTTGACGGGCCATCCACACTAGTGAAGTAATAATATTTGAAACAGTGAATTAAAAAGGAAAATCTGAGGTTTCCATGAATATTTGACACACATGAGATGACGCCTATAATGCTTTCTCACTTTTTTATGTTGTTAGGGTAGAAGTAGAGCCTTAAGGGTAATAAATAGCTGGTTTTGAAGACAGCAACTCTTCAGCTGTTCATGAGCCGCTGCCCGCTGCCCGCCCGCGGCCCGCATTCCAGTTGGTTCTAGGTGTTGGCTGGCTGTGGAAGGTGCTGGTTTACGCAGAGTATTATACATCGTCACTGACAATACGTTGAAAATGGCCTCGAATAGATGGGTTCCTCTCGAATCTAACCCTGAGGTTGGTATAAACTTCAACGAGTTAACCTTTCCTATCAAATGCATGGTATGGTTAAAGCAGTTCGGGGAATATGTGATTGCGTGTTGCTTTTTCAATATTCAATTCAAATGAAAGAGGTTCGCGTGTTGTGCGAGAGCGTTAGATATTCTGTTACTTCCAAAAGTTTATCTCTATAGGAAAGTTTGATCTTGCTGGATATTTACAAGATGCCGTACTTTTTCCCTGTTTATCATTTCCGTGAAGCTCGTCGCTTGGTAGCGATGCTAGGCAGGCGTTGTTGCGGCACGTGAGGCGAATGTTGCTTGTAGCTTCCCATCCGTCAAGGGGGTTGGAAATAGAATACCTTAGTTAGTTTTAAAGGCATTGAAAAAACATTCTATAATAAAAAATACTGTGTCTCTGTCTACAGTACTTCTCTTAAATAATTTACATAAATGAAACTTCCTATGTTGATGAAATGTACTAACTAGTGTTGAATAAACTTTTGTAGCTAAGATGCTCTTACTGTTTGATTCTATTGGCTGAGTATTATTAGTTCTTAGCTTGCCATTTTGGTATTTTATTTAATACTACTACAAATTTTATTGGAGAGAAACTGGTATGTGGGGTCGTAATTTTCTAGCCTTGCTGTAAATGAGGCATGTTAATGAAATATTATAACATTCAGTTTGAATTCCCTTGGATATTTAATGCAAGTTCAGTTATTCATTCTGTGGAATGGTAATATTAAAACCATGATAGGCTTTACAGCTGACGGTTGATGGGGAGGTTTCCCATAATGTTCCTCTAATTTTTAAACTCTTATTTATCCTCAATTTCTTTCCATCGCTAGTGAATACAGACCTGTGTTCTCCCACTATTGGTAAATATATGCATATATACAGGTAGTGAGTTTTCTCTGCAGCTTGAAGATTCCATGTTTAATTTCTTGGTCAATATTGATTTTTTTTCTTATCAATGAATTTTAAAATTTTGTTACCACATGTATGTAATAAAGTATACTTTATAGATGTTTAGCACAAATGTAATTTTGCTCTCAAATGCTTATGGAGGCATTTAACTTCAAGTTATAGGAACGTTGGTTATAAAATTGGACAAACGCGTAAATCTGTTGAAATACGGTATTGAGGTAACCATAGGCAAGGTTAGGTTCAGTTAGGTGTATAAAATAATTTGAACTGATCTAAGTAAACCTGAAATAACTCCACCTAACTTGCCACACTGATGGTTTTCTCACCTAAATAACTGCGCGTGTTCCGTTTCTGCCTTGCACTGGAGGATCCATATTGGAACTGCCATTGATGCTTTTCTAACCTGAACGTTATTTGTCATCTTAAAAACTAAGCATTTGGGAGCACAACATGATTCATGTGTGACGTCTTAAAAAATGTTCCTTATTACCTAAATGTGGCAATGAAATTTTGAAAATCGTTGACTAGATAAAAATCAATATTGACCAACTTTAACAAGACTTGTATTGCTACTTAGATATGTTGTTGCAGGATGCTAGGTTCAGTCGAAGAGATTCATAGACTGGCTGAGCTTGAAACTGCTTCTATTAATCAAGGTAAAGTTTCTTAATAAATGCTCCCATTCATTCCAGGTGCTGAATAAGGTGAGATTATGCTGAAGCTTGCACCAGCTAATGCGGAGGTAATGTATCTAAATGGATGCCGACTCTGATTTTCATCAGACTAGACACGTAATAAATGAATGGTACTTTGTGACCATGAAAATTTTCTTGAACATATTTAGCTCACTAGTTGAAATTCAAATCCTAAGTGTTTAGAAAACTAGCATCCTTGATATGTGATATCTTCTACAATCTAAGGAAAAAGATTAATACTAAACCTCTGTGAATTGCATCTTGTAATATTTCAGATTACATGGGTTGTAAACTTAATTAATTACCTAATCATCAAGAGACTGTTGAAATTCTGTTTCAGGCTTTTAGTATGTGTGAATTGTAGTTTTTGTATAGTCAATTAATGTTGAAATTTACTAGAATCCTGTGCAATCGTTCTTTGAATTACTGATGCATCAGCACCACCAGATCTGCCCGATAACACTGATGGTGGAATATATTTGCCAGCTTCATGTAATTGTAAAATTCCGGAAATGTATTGTAGAAATCATACACGGAAAAGTTGCTATAGAGCATAGATATCTCACGAATACTGAAGAATAATCACATTAATTGGTGGTATTCTGCTCAACAATCTGAATGCTATGGAAAACATTTTAGACAACATGTTGTCGTCGTCATCGTCCGTTACTCAATAAATTCGATAGAATTACTTCTGTTGTCGTGCAAATTTTTGCCGGCTGCAATAAGGCGTGTGCGCTCGAACCTTGACTGTGGCATGGGTGCAGCAGCAGCGGTGGCTGACCGCGACGATCAATATGTTCAGGTGTGCTGCTTGTACACATGTCGCTAGCATCTCGTCGGACACGCTGCTGTCGGACCCTGGCGCCAGTGTCAATTAACGTCCGATCTTCGTTACCTGCATTTGTTCTGGATCGTCATGCCACAGTTTATGACGTGGCTCAAATACGCCAATGGCGGATAATAGGCAGACTTCGGTGAAACGCGACGGTTTACACAGTTGTTGGAATGGTATGAATAGGGTGTTTTGAACTGGCACTTGGTCTATTCACTAAGGTTCATGCGAGGTTTTTGCATTAGGGTTGGGGAAATTGAAAAATTTATTATTTATTGATTTATAATTCCAAAACTAGGATAGTTCGATAGTGTGCTGATCTTAGATTGTGAAGATCGGCATGTCTGAGCTGTCAATAGCATAGTTCCAGCTCGTGTTGAACACGACGTAAAACTCCTAATTATCATTTCTTTAGTTTATCGCTTGCTTCAAAAGCGCTGAATTCGATCAATTTCAAGAAAGTATTTAGAACAGAACTGAGCAGACTTGAACACATCTCGAAGCACAATGCCTGTCTCGTTATTGTCGATACGAGAGCGAGACGGCTCAATACGGCGTGCCACAGCCGCGCCTAGGCTGCCTGGTCGGCTATTGATCAGTGCACGCTGACTCACACCTTCCCAGAAGCCTCGTACAATGTGTACTCTGCTGTATACCCGCTGTTCGAAGGTTCGTCTGTATTGACTTGGATATCGGGTGCATTCCGAAGGTTCGTCAGCAGTCGCCGCTTCAATATCGGGGGCATTTCAGAGTGCAGGTGTTCAACCGTTGCGCTAAATATACTTGAAGTTGCACGTAACATTTTACGTAAATGCCATCTGATTTTTTTTGCATTTCTGTTCGCGGCGTGAAAAAATGACGAATCGGTCGAGAAAAAGTACGAATAACGATGGGTCTCGCTGCAGTTCGTAATAAATGAGGCTTGAAGTTCTAGCGTTTGATATAATGATCAACCGCTTTATATCTAAAAAGGAAAATCTACACTGACTGTTCTCGATATTTCTGCATTGAAAATGTCTCCAGCTGTTTTGAAAGTTTGAAGGCGGCGTTGCAGAGGATGTAGACTCGAAATAGCGAAGTATCGTGTCAATTACTGACGAGCAGTCTGGGTCATAGATGATTAGAAGTCTTTACACGCTGAACATGTACGAAAACGGTACTGCTGAGGGAAGTACTTTATTTTGAGACGGAGTTTGAACAAGGAGCTAAACTCCTCGCTGAAGTTCTGGCTTCGTTGAATCAGGTCTTGAAGAAGCCGTACAGGGTCTGGCTCATCTGGCCTAAACGGGATTTTGCTGTGATGGAGGGAAAGGTACAGAAGAAGCTCAAGTAATAAAGCAATGGGTTTATGTGAGCAGATCTGCATTTGGTGTGTGGGCGTTGATTGAAATTTTAGGTTTGAACAGACGAAATTGAAATTCTCGCCCACCAATAGTGAGACAGGTCAGGTATTGAAAGACTGTTTAGTTTAGATTCTGGAAATGCCTGTTTGGATTCCGGGTTTTTCATCACTTATCGAAGGTGTCTGCTAAAAATTCCTCGAAGAAAGAAAATGTTCTCGCCGTAGTCTTCCCTGTAGAAGTTGACTTTTACACTTTGCTCGCGATGCGACCCATCGAGTCGTTTGAAATTTCTTTCAAATCTTTTAAAATCGATGGCATTTAATGAACCATAAAAGGCCTAAAATTGCTAACAACTTTAGAATTTGAATTTAATCAGAAGAGTAAACTTCAGTTGAACCCATTGCAGTCAACGTGTTGAGGAACGTTGTCCTTCACGTTTGAGAACGCGTTTGACCCGAAGACGTGTTCCAGTTCCTGACAGGGCTGGGCGTTCCCGACAGCACGCGTGTGTGTGACGTGCTCGGCCTGGACGAAGAGTTGCTGGCGCTGGTGCCGCGGCCCGTGTACGCTCTGCTTCTCCTCTACCCTCTCACCGACAAGGTAACGAGTGGAGACCATATCGCTGCTCCGATGTATTAATGTTTAGTTCAGTAGTTGTTACTGAATGTCGGTTGTTCAGGTTGATATAGCTTTGCAAAAAGAGTGATGTTGCTTGATTTTTTTTTTCCCTGTTAGCCCGAAGCTTGTTTTGTGTAGCTTAATTGTAGTCGTTAACGTTTCTCGACAAGCTGTTGAATAAAAATTCTCATGAAAAATTTGAGCAACTTGGTGTGAGGAATTTCTGAACGTCTTTTGCGGTCAAAATATAATCGGTTGTACTAATTTCAGTAGATTTTTCGTGGTTTTTGTACACGTAATTTTTTTAGATCCCAATATCATTTTCTCCTCGACTAAGGAAGAGCACTTTTGGTAACTAGTTGATGAGAGCTGCGGTACATTTCCAAATTGTAAGAGTTTATTTTATCTTCGGTCTCCGATCAAATGGAGTTGAATTTCGTAAATATATTCCATTGAATTAGCTTAAACTCTATGCAACCAGTTTTAAAAACTCTGAAGATTACCTGAATTTTTACGAAGGTGTCCATTTTCCCAAGTAAATAAACTACCCTATCTTGCCTCAAAAAAACTAAATGTTGAGCAAAAATTTGCCGATTCGTGATTGCGGCTCTGGCATGTTTCACAATAGCGAATTCACAATAATTTATCAGGTCTCTGATGGAAGCAATTCATGGTCGTGCATTGCGATAAAACTGACTTTTATCTTACTGGTGAAACTATCCCTTCGGGGGGATAAAACTATCGAATCTATGGGGACTAGTACTCCCGGGGGGAAAATGTGGGAGCTTGAGCCGAGTTAGGTAGGCTTTTTTTTTTGTTGACATGAAGTGTTTTTGTTATGCTAGAGACCATCTTTTTTCGGTTTACTGCTGTCTTGTTTTCAACACCTACTACTTTCTTCTTCTACTTTGATCTTATTTTATAATCTTTCACAAATTACCTTTTCTATGCCCTTTCTGCATAGATTCCGCATTCTCCTAACTCCATCCTAAATGGGGCCTTCGCCTTTGTGGCGGATAGGGAGGCTTGAACTAACTAGTGATCTAATTACTCAAATAAACCCAACAGAGTGAAGGCTTCAAAGCTGAGCAGGAGTCGGCTGTAGAGGAGGCCGGCCAGGACCTGTCAGACAACCTGTACTACATGAAGCAGTACGTGGGCAACGCCTGCGGGGCTGTGGCTCTCATCCACGCCCTCGCCAACAACAAGAGGTGCGCTTCATGTTCGCAGACATTGTCTAATTTATCCAAAAGAAATGCTTGTTCCGCAAGAACTTTAATAATTAGACATTAAATTGCAGTTTTGATGCAATTTCGTCGCCATCAACGCCGTGATTAGAAACTTTTCTCTCAGTGCTGGTAAACCGAGCTGTCGACTTTGTTACTTGTACGGAATTTCATGCAAGGAGTCAGTTCTTACCCTTTTATGTAATTTGATGTTAAATGGCTCCTGAAATTGAAACTGTAGTTGGCATTTGAGATGGCTTGTATTGGATGTAGTTGAAATTGGGATCTTTGCTCCATGTTTCACAGACTAAATGATTTTTTGAGATTCTTATTTAAAATTCCCACGAAGTTATTTTGCGTGTTCGAATTACTTGCAGCTCCTCAACTTCGTATGTATTAGTTTGCACAAAATGTCGAAAGTTTTGCTTAAAGGTAACGTTCGTTGAAATAAATTTTAATCTATTCACTTGCTTTTGGTGAGTAAAATTCTCTCGAAAATTTTCTGGATTTTAAAATTAGGTTGCATTAGTACCTCTTTGAAGGCCTAATTGGAACAACTTATAATTTTAAAGAAATTTGTGCTTCTGAGCTCCGATAGCTTCGAAAAATATGTCGTAAACATATGAATGAAATTACTGCCTTTGGCTGGTTACAGCATCTCGTATGGCGACGGTCCGCTGAAGGAGTTCCTGGAGAAGACGGCCTCCATGGACCCTGAGGCGCGTGGGCACGAGCTCGAGACCAACGAGAGCCTCGCTGCCATCCACGAGAGCTGCGCTTCTGACGGCCAGACAGCGGTCAGTTGCCATCCATTAACTCCAGTTTCTTAAGGTAACGATTAAGGAAGACCATCTTGCTGAGGGGGACCCAGTGATGAGTATAAAAAGGAATATTGGTTTAAATTGTATTACAAAGTTGTGATTGCACTGCACAATGTGTTGAATGTCCTAGAAGCTTAGACCGCTTGTCTGTTAGCGGTTTTATCCCCTTGAATTAAACATCGAAACATTATTGCTTGAGATTTGGTTTGTTTCAAGAACCTTTTGCTTAAGGATAGCTGAATTTTCCGAAATGAATGCAGACATTCCTTTTAACCTACAAGTGTTAGCTGTCAATGATCAGCTACAAATGTTCAAAATTGGAATTCTAAAACCAGTTGTGCAGCTCTGTTGCTGGAGATTATGTTGTAGTAGAATAATTCATAAACGTCACAACGTCGAATCGCTTGTCAATAGTTTATGAATAGCTGGTACTGTCTTGAAGAAAAACTAAGTTCTATTTGGGAGGAATCTTTCAGCGTGTGCACTTAATTAAAGCCTGTTCACCTATCACGGTTTTGTGCTGGGCTATACATCGCGCCCGTATCGGTTTTCTTCTTGACAACCTGTAGTGCTTACCATGGTTCCCAGCTCAGCTTTTTTTCTTGCAAACGTCCTTCAATTTGATGTGAAAATAGCTTTGGCAAACAATTTCACTTGGGAGCCGGGCCTTTCGGAATTTGGCAACCTTAATTGTTAGGCAGAAACGGTGATTTTTGAAACCAAATTTTATACAAACTAGGCTTGAACTAAAAAGATTATAGACGGAAATCCACCTGCCTACATTACTGCCCGAGGAAGCTGTGTAGTAAAGAAAACCCCTTTTTCCGTTGAATAGTCAAATTGTTTGACAAAGGTGTAAAACAGAGTTCGTGAGATGGACAACAATGTTTTTGAGAAAGAATAAGATTTCAATCGGTTTGCCAGCTCTTCGTCGAAGAGCGAAAGCTGCTGATTATAATTCTAGTAGCCACAGAAAACACGCAATAATTTCTGACGTGTTCTCACCGTAATGCTCGACCTCAATTGAACTGCAATGCTGGCTTCGTTCAGAACAGGCAATGGAACAAGTCGTAATAAAATAGACATTGCAACGACAAAGTCCAAATTTACAGCTTTGTTGTGGCTTCAGCGCCTAGATTTAAACTTGGTTTCAAACCGCAACCTCGTGTCTGTAAACGTACTCTGATGTTACAGGCGCCCAACCGTGATGACAAACTAGACACACACTTCATCGCCTTCGTCAACGTCGACAACACGCTCTATGAACTGGGTGAGATGCTATTATGCTTGGTGTAAGCTAAATGAACTCGAACGAGGTTCTCGTGGGAACACATTTTGTGCGTAGATTCCCAATTTTCGTACCTTCACACTAAATTGAGATTTCATCGTGCCATATTTTGGAACACCTTGGGGCCATTCTGCTTGAATCCTAGTGCGTCTAGCTCGTTAGCTTCTCATCTGGTGAACTTGAACAGGTGTGCCTGTATCGAAGGTGTAAACTGCTCTGAAGTTTCGACCTTCGTGAAACTAGACACTAATATGCCATGGAATAAACCTGGCGCTTGATTTAAAAATTAATGAAAATAACTTCAGTTGAGACAAAACATCGGAAAGTTTCAAATTATGGAAGACTTGCAGAATATAACTTGTTAGACAGCTTTCAGTATTGTAAACTAATCCAACCCTTGAGCACGTGCATATATGAACTGGTCTTGATGTAGCTTGTATGTAGTTGTTCAAACTTTTGGCCTTGACGCAACCGAAAATTATTTCATTTTAGCTGGCTTGCACGCTGGAAAGCCAGTAAACTAACTGTAGGAGTGTAGTACTCGATATGGAACTCTACTTCCGTAGAAAGAAGCCGGACTTCTTGTAGGGCGGCTTCAAAAATTTAAAGTGGGTCGAAAGTTTTTGGTTCACAGCTCTGACGTGTTCTTGGTGAAGACCTGATTCGAAAATCCTTGCTAAAATAAAATGTTTGATGGAATAATGACGCTGGAAAATCTTTAAACTTTCAGGTTGAAACTCGAAGCATTAAGGTCAAGATACCGTTTTTAAAAATGGAAAAGGGCATCTGCTTTTTTAATCGAATTAACTCATTTCTGTCCAGCTTCCATTATCTCGCATTAAATTCTTTGTTTCACCTTGAATCGGCAGAAACGATAGATTGGCCAATCGGTAAAATTGCGGAGTTCATTCTTTTCCTGGAAACGCCTTAGTTATACTTTGTTAGGTGTGCTGCCTGACGTCAAATCTTATTCTGCATTATGTACACAGTGATCGCTTGTTCAATCATTTACGCTTTAAGATTGTTCAAATGAAAAAAATTATTTTCCTTCGAGGGTTTCATTAATTCGAGTTCTCGATAAATTTGTCTTCATTCATAAATTTTCTTCAATGGCTAAATTGAAAAATCCCTCCCTCCAGACGGTCGCAAGAAGTTCCCTATCAACCACGGCGGCACATCAGAAGAGAACTTCATCATTGTGAGTGCAGATCTTCAGTTCTAGAGCAAAACGAGTGTTGAATTTGAGCAGAATCAATCGGTTTATTTGTTGATAGTGGTATTTTAAGGCGTTTTTTTTGGCAATTTCCTTAGACTGAAAAAGTCTCCAGTGTTATCAACTTGTCCTAGCTAAGGTAATTTTAATCTTAAAATTGGGAATAAATCTCCATGACTCTGCTTTATTGCCTAAAAATCCATTTAGAGTGATGTAAATCAAAATTGTAGAATCAGGTCAGTGAAGTGTCTTTGTACTAGGTTAGCGCAACTAAACAACGTTGTCGGTGCGGATTAGTGAAAAGAGAAGTTGAATTTTTTTTTTGGCAATCCTTGCCTCTAATCTAGTTTGAGTCTTTCAAAATGTTGCAGTTATATCGGCGGTTGCGCACCACCTTTTCGCATTGAAGTATTGTATCAACAATCAATTTGGCTATGAAGAACATAGGTGTGTGGGATGTTAATTTTGCAGTTTTTGTTCAGGACGGCGCGAACATCCTGCGCAGCTTCATGGAGAGGGACCCTAAGGAGTCGCGGTTCGCCGTGCTGGCTCTGGCTGCGGCAGAATAAGCTGCTCTTCGCGTCACTTCACTAAACAATAAATTTTTTACATAAGCAACCCTCGAGGGGGCATTCAAACTGGTATAACCACTACAGATACTCGGTGTGTTGCACGTATCGTGAACATTAATCCAACGGAAAGTTGATGTGTACTTGATATGCGTTTCGTATTACAAAAGTGATCAGGTAGATCATATACTCTTCATGTTTTCAGCTTGTGCCTCGTACGTTACGTAGATGTGGTTGTTCTCGTTCCTGCACTCGGGTTAAAGTTTCGTTTATTCAGGTTGCGCATTCCTGCACGTGATCTAAAGTTGAATCTCGACAAATTTCAGTGCATATTTATATTGCCATGTAGATTTGCGACAAATGCAAATCTTCACAGAAGATGTAGCCCCTGGTTTGTATAATTTTGAGCTTCAATATTAAGGTAAATTACGCTCAGGTGTGTTTTCTCTTCATATTTTCAGCTGGTCTTGGTAAAATCAAAGAAGGTAAAAGCTGGTCTTGGTAAAATCAAAGAAGGTAAAAGCTGGTCTTGGTAAAAACAAAGAAGGTAAAAGCTGGTCTTGGTAAAAACAAAGAAGGTAAAAGCTGGTCTTGGTAAAAACAAAGAAGGTAAAAGCTGGTCTTGGTAAAAACAAAGAAGGTAAAAGCTGGTCTTGGTAAAAACAAAGGTCTTGGTAAAATCTAGAACGTCTCAAGATTTGTCAGTTGAACTGAATTTGTTGAAAATGTACTACAAATCTTTATTAGGGTTATCCGCTGTAAAACATCGGTAGGGTCCTGAAAGCAATGCATCAATGTTACATTAGAGGAAAGAATTTCCTAGTCACATTCAGATACCGGTTGTAATCAAATCACCAAAGAAAATTTCAGTCTAATGTTTCTATTGAAGTTTTTTGATTTTGTTCCTGGTTTTTCAGACTGTATAAGATAAGGAGTTTTACTCAATAAACTATATTCACTAAATAAAGTTTATTTGGCCGAGCAAGGAGTGATGATGAGGATCGAGTCCAAAACGATTTCACATAAATATGTTCGTAACATACTCGTGAAACTTGGAAATGAGCTCAAGCCTTGACTTGAGGCTCCCGCTCAACAGTACGAGAGTATGGCGAGAACTTGATGCAGCTGGCTTGGAGTAGACCGCTGGAGGAGGCCCACGTATATTTCAGAGAATAGCGAGAAACAGGAGATGAGCTGCCATCGTAAGTAGATGAAGGTATCACTGTGACTAATGAAAGAATTCACGACCCTACTATCGTAATAGGCGCCTGAAATTTCAGCGCAGATAGTACATGTAACACCTAAATTACGTTAGCGCAGTCACACCGGTTGGAAGTAGCCGGATCCAAGTAGGAGTGGAAAACTTGTTCTCGAATGCTTTCAAATCTTTTCAATGATGGAAAATATAGCTGCACGGTATTTTTCCTCTTTTGCTAAACCATATTTACAAAAAGGTCATAAAATAATTGAAAGCTATGTATTTACTCTGGTACGTGAGCTAATCGTCAAGTTGTACGTTTGCCCCACCACGATGTCAACTTATTGAAATAGTTAAAAACGTGCTCGGCTGGTATCGAATTCTTGTACATCGGTGGCTTGAAACCGCTGTAGAGTTCAATTTCTTTATGTATCCAGCGAATTGTGGTACAACCGTCGAAATGTGACTACAGCATCACTGACACGATTCTCATTACCCTGTCGAAAGCAACTTTTCCAGGCAGGCCGTTATGAAAACCATTAGGATGAGAATCTTGCCTAGTATTTGGGATTTTAATGTTGTAAATTATGTGCATGCCGTCCAGGAAAGCGTCCACAGGGGTCTTCGGTTGAACCATATTTGTGCAATTTGCCATAGTTGGCTGTCGATTTCTGCTCTCTGCTGTGGCTTATCAGTTATCTCGGAAATCCATCACCAATTGGATAAATTTAAAGATGGCCCCTCTCTTCACGTTAATTAACGTGTGCAATACTTGGATTGCTTGCCACTGAATTTTTTTCTTTTATTGTATATTGAAAGGTTTGCGTTCCGGTAAACTGTCAGTCTGGGGATGAGGGTTGAGATGTGATTTTCGCTCAATGATAAAACCCCCGAATATTTGAGCTTATCCCGATTCCATTCATTTATTTTCTAGGAAGAAAATTTTTAATGACAAACTTGTGAATTTCAATCTCAGTCAGTTATTTTCTTTGAAAATTTGCGAGGGGAAGCTCTTTTAAAAAACTCCAGTTATTTTCGTGTTTAAATTTATCATGCAAGCCCTTCTAGTGGGCGTAAAATGTTAGGTTAGATACACTTTAGAATCATGCTCTGCAGGGGCTGGAGCCCCAGGAATGATATTGTTCGGTCACAGTACCTGTAAATGTCTTCGCGACTTTGTAATTCGAACTAACTTCGATTATTCCAGATTTCATGGTCCCGACATATTTTTCTTTTCCTTCCAGTTTCTAAACGCAGAGTATCATGTAGGGAAACCCACCTCATGCATAGACTCTTGGTTTTCTCCAGTGCAATTCAAGTTACCCTTTCACTTCGCTCTTTGAAAATTGCATTTGTTGTGCCAGGAGTCTAAAAAAACATTTAAAAATTCCCTTGTACTTCTATTAGGTACTTTTATGTTGAAATTGACTCGAGCAGCTTTTAATTATATCAACGTTGGCTTCGATCTATTGAGACATGCGCATTCTGTACGAAGCAGAAATTGGAAAACAAAATATTACAAACTACCACGTTTTGAGGTATAGCAAACACATGCCATTCCCACGCCAATAAGCTCGTGCAGATAAGAAATTTCATATTGGAAGGATCCAGGAGCGTTTATGTAAGCACTGGCAACTTTGAGTTTTTATTCATATTTTATACAAATCTGGCTAGTAGAGAAGTGATTATATAGCGGAGATTGTGCAAGGGAGTGGTGCAATCAAACTTGATGACAGAAACCGTCGTACCGAAGCTCTTTCGAGTAGATTTGTGTGTATGTGCAATGCGTTGAGCGCTAACTCGTTGAAAGTAGGTGGAACAGGGGTAAAAAAAAGAGTCTTGTAACAATCTAAATGAATTTTTTAAAACTTTATTTCAAAAGGATTTCTCAAACATCAAAATTCCCATAAACTCCAACAAATTATTCGTAGTTAAAAGACTCCCAAGCAGCCAGAAAGGGAATAGCTGCAGAGGTCTAGGTGCTAACCTAAGAAATACTGGAATCACTTGCAACTAGGCCAGATAGCACGCGTCAGGTTACAGGACAACATCACACAAATTGAAATTGAAATAGGGTTTCACAGCGAACACTAGACACACAGACATGAGCCAGAGCATGAAGCGCACGGGTCTTCACAGGCTGAGAGGTTGTCGATCAAGATCCCTCGCACCGCAGCTCCGAAAGCCGCTACGAGTCTCGGCTGTTATTCCATGCCCGACGTCAACGACATGCTTACCTTATAATCCATGCTCAAGAAAAATTTCTTTAATGCACATTAATGTATGATTAACAGAGAAGCGCCTTTTGTTACGACTTATCAAGTGTTGAAAAGACTACAGAAATATCCCTTCCTAGATGTCTCGACAAGTACGCCATGCAGTGACACGAGGAATACAGGCACCGTTCGAGTTAGGGATTGAATTGTTTTTGTAACGTAGCTTGCATCATGATAAACCAGTATCTCGAAATTGTTTTTTTCATAAGCTAAAACAATATTAAAATAGCAATAATTGACATAATAGCAATTGGAATAAGCCAGTTTCTCGAAGCGGGTTTCATCAGTTGAAGCCATAGAAGCAAAATTAAATAACTTCATTCATGTGAATGCCATAGAAACTTTCCTCACTCCAAACGGGAGAGACGTGCCTAGGGATTGCAGTTACGTTGGAGGATTTTTTTGGTGCCAAATTCATGTGAAGAATTTTTTTTCAGGTACCTACTGTGACACACTGAAATTTTACATTAGAATATTTACTGGACTCATCGCTACCAATGATTCCTGCACATCAATGGAAAGTTTCTAAAGATGTTCCACTGCTATTTCTGAGGTGACAGTATGTACAAATTTTGAGTGTTAACGGTTATGATTTTCCCTTTATGCATTACACAGAATTAATACAGTGGTGGTGAAGACTTTACACCAATAACATACATCAATATAAAATCACTGGCATTGATTACGATGAAAGATTAGAAACATTATACTTCCTATTTTTACCACTCAAAACAAAGGGCATGATATTATATACCTAGGTACCTTTATCGAAGTTACTCTAAACTTAGAGAGGAGGAAAACTAGTGGAGGTCATGTTCGAAAGTGCGAATCTCACTATTTACTAGGTATAACGTTGAGATGCGAAGGTTGATATTTAGCGAAGGATTGTATATGATACAGAGCCCGAAAATGCGAAGCGTTCTAAATGATCTGTGACCCTGAATTTCGAAGCTCTGCGGGAAAGCCTTCCTTGTATGCAAAGAAGTTTGTTTGAAAAGCTATTATTTGAAAGCTATTGATAATAAGACTGATTAAAATGATTACATTATTGAAGTCAATGGGAAATGTCGTGTTTTTTATAGGCATGATATTTTTTAAAAGGTAAGTGGATTATTTTAAAACTATTTACGTTATTATTAATCAAAAAGAAGTATTCTGAAATTGATGTCGTTGATTTTAACAATAGGATTTAAGGTTTTTTCAATTCGAGACTTTATTTTTTTTTTAACTCAAGCATTTCTAATCAAGGAGCACATTTAAAAATAGCGTACGATTAACATTCTCTCAGTTAGATCTTAGTTGAAAAAAGGTAAAATTCTCTTAGTAGTATCCCTTTAAATTTTAAATCAATTGATTTTATGACACAATTTAAACGCAAATGCTTATATGTGAGACTCTTAAGCATGAGCAGTCTTGCAGCGCACAGCAGAGCGCATAACATCCGTTTCGGATATTGAGGAAAAAAATTTTTCTTCAATCGAATGTTCATTAGGAATTTAAAAACGAGGAACACTGCTCGTAGGTTAATCATTATTTAATATTACAAGACGTGCCTAAGACATGCCTTCGAAACGTTTTATAGATTTGACGAAATGTAATATTAAATAATGCTTAACCTACGAGCAGTGTTCCTCGTTTTTAAATTCCGTTTCGGATATTGACAGACAGACATGAGGTGTAGGGGTACGAGTAACCTTTTACAGTCTACTTGCCAGAGCTATTTTAGAAATTATCTCGTTTTTCAATCCGCAGTCAAAAAATGGGGACAAATTTAGAAAAAAAGTGTGATTCAATATTAAGAAACTCAATCGGGTTCATGAATTAAAAATAAATTGTGCTTTGAAGAAAATGAAGTAACTTTTGTCGATAAGGATCTCGAAATATACAGGGTAGCTCATAAGTCACTCTACCATTTTAAAATGAAATAGTTCTTCAATAAGTTAATTTTGATGTTTCTTTTCAGAATTATAAAGTTACGTCGTTGGAAACTTGAATATAAATAAATTCACAACCGAAGAGAGAGAGGGTGAAGATAATTGAATTTTATTTTAAAAATGGACGCTCAGTTTTTGGAACATTGCAGATATATGCTAGTAAATTTTGTTCTTACGCAAGAAAAAAGGTGTGCGTAAATGAACCTCGAACTATAAAACAACTTAAAGCAAACACACAGGAAGAAATTCATCTAATAAAGCCTCAGATGCTATGAAATGTCATGAAAAATGCTTTACGAAGAGCTCGTGTTTGCGGAGCTGAAAATGGAGGTCATGTACGGGGCATTCTTCATATATAAATTAAAATAAAATTAAAATCTTTCAACTATGTAGTAAAAAAGAATTAATGAAGTACACTCATTTACAAAAAAGATATTTTATTTTAAAATGCACCACCTTCTAAAGTAACTTATACGCCACCCTATGTTTCCGGCCTTCTATCAAAATGATTCAGACGAATAAACGTTTTTTTTCTTCATAGTTTTGGGCATGAAATTTGGGCCCAAGTGTCATCATACGTCGCAACGAACCAATCAGCCCATACTGCCTTGTTGTCATTTCTATTACAGCGGATCAGTTCTCACCTATTTCACGTAAATGACTCGAATTATTCGCTCATACATTCTTTTACCAGAATCATGGTCGAATGAGAAAAATCTTTTCCACCCAATGGAGAAGGGAGCGAGACTCATATCCCTCCGTTCTGGGTAAAATTTCAAAAAGATCCTCCCTTGAATTAAAAAAATTTTCTTGGTCGGCTCCGATAGAGAAATTCATAAGCTATGATTCAAGGGTCTACATGGGAAAGGTGAGTAATAATACGTGGGAAAAAATTTGCATTTTTAATATTTTGTGTCAGTACTGGAGGAAAAAAGCCTCATTCGTTTCTTCCTGGTTCAAAATTTTTTCTTGATGTAGGATCTTGATATTTTCCAAGAGTAATTTGAAGAACCTACGTTCAGAAGGGAAAAAATTATATTCTGCACCCAAATGATTTCAAGGCGGAAGGTTGGATGTAGAGTTGGTCATACCAGAACTGCAGCGATTATAGTGGTTTAAAACATTATTAACTCGATAACCCCATACAGTTAACATCATTCAGCGTTCGAAGCATGAATGCTTTGACCACAATGTGAAGCTAAAGCACATCTCTATTTAAAAAAAATTATTTATGATAACCTATTTCTTTAAAGTATCTCACTTTCAGAAATGACACTTGGACGTTTGAGAAAAAACTTCCACATGCGCAAATAACTCTACCATTAGACCCAAACACGAGTATTGCAGTCCAAAGCCCACATGAAAGCATTTGATTGGACAAGACTCTCTGTCATGTTTTTGGGCCATTATGAGCAGAAAATGAATGAAAATGGTAGCTGAGATATCGACCGCTATGCGCCAGCCCGCGCGCAGCAAGAACCAGTCCAAAGGGACGGCGTAGTAATAATTGGCGCGTAGAGCGAGCGCTTGCGTGCCTGGAAGTGTTAGCGACTCGCAAACGCCAATAAACTTACCAGGCTCTTTATTTACGGAGGCGACAAAGGGGCGGATCCCTGGCATCGCCGACTGCCCCTAAACCCACACTCGGATTACATAATTATAAGGTTCGGAAATTAATGGTTCTCCCTGATAGCCTCATCAGTCTGCCAGGCCTGGGGCTCTCTGCTACAAGCTGGAGTGGCGAGTGATGCAATATATTGCCGCCATAATGGACGAAACTTATCTTTACCGGTAAATTATTTACACTTACCCTTTGCCAGAGGTAAATTAGCTTCTTTTGTGTTCCTCGGTTGGCTGTAATCAGAGCCGGGAAAGACTGGCCTGGGATTATTACTCGCTGGGAAGTCGTTGTTAAGAAGCTGTCGTAAATAGTGGTTCTTGTCCTACAGAGTTCTAGTAACTGGAATGTAAGTCAAGCTAACAGTTGACAAGACTCACGTGAATATGCTGGGGGCTTTGCTTAAGAATCCCATTTAATGCTTAAATCAAATGAAATTAAGTTAATGAAGGGCAAATTGAAAAACTCCTAAAGTGTATCTACGTAACACGTTCTCGGAAAATTTAAAGTTAATATAGTAGATGAAAAGAATTGTTGTTAGCAATCATTTAATCACAGTAAAATAAGCGTTAAAAAATTCTTCTGACGTGCATGGTCGTCTGCCTTTCTTCCATCTGAAATTTTTATAAATGTTCACTATTCCTATTTGATAATTTGTACGAGATTTCAATTCTAACTCACTGTCAAAATGAAATATATCACAACTCAATCATTGTCAAAATAATCACTACATGGCATTGAGCGGAGGAAACACGTCTTTGGCTAGGAAGAGTATGAGGTTAGAGAACTTTCAAAATGGATGACGGCATTCAAAAGAGCGCAAATCGAGGTTGTTGGAATAAGGCTGTCGCTCGTTACTCATAATTTTGCAGCGATGAATTTCTAAACTGCGACGTCTCCGTTGCTTTTAGGTGACTGGATTGTCATAATAAATTTTTTGGGAGAAATGACATGATTGACGAATTAAAAATTTCTCATATTAATAATACACTATGTTTTAAAATATCGTTATCAAATTCCGAGAGTAACCCTTAGGAAGTTCTACAACTGCCATGAACATCTTGAGCTAATATGCGATCTTTGCTGCAGGGGCTGTCAGCAAAAACCGATCGAGAGGATGATTCTAAATAACGAAGATGTTGAATTAAAACATATTTCCATAAAAATTAAATGAACACACTTACTTTTGGCTTGTAGTACCATGTTTGGATGCTCCTCTGCGTATGTACATGTCATTTTTGTGAGGTTCTTACCAGTTCGAAGAAGAGTATCACATGGTGATTAAGGCGGATCATTCGTGGAGCTCAATGTCTGATCTATTAAAAAGTGAAAAAAAAAAATTTTCGTTCATGCCGATGGGGCACGAAATGGATAATCCACTTCAGGAAATAGAAGCAACATCATCTCATTTTTAGTAAATCCAAAATATTTAATGTAATGTAAACTCAGTTTACAGCGTGTACGTTGAGACGACTAAGCAATTACTTTGAAAATGGTGAGTATATTTCATAAAATAAACGGTACTTTCGTAGTCTTTATTAAATAAAAGAATTAATGTCATTGGACCCATTGGATTTAAAAAATGTTCCAGAGATCTTTTATCGTCTTGGATATTCTTCAAGGATGACAAAACTAAACTTTTGAACTCTGGTTTATTAACTGCGTTCAAGAACATGTCTTATAAACGAGCGTTTTTGGGAGAGCAAAGGACTTTTTTCCTTATCAAACAGAATTACGGGGAATAAATTCATAGAGCTAATGCGGCCCCTGCGAAGCATTTAATGCACATCCATGTCTCGCGACGGAGTGCGAATATCGTGATCGATCTTCCAGTGCCATGGACGGTTTTTCAAGTCATGAATATTGATTTCTATCCGCTACATGTTCTCGTTTGATCAGTTAAAGACAAACGTCGAGAAGGGTTGCTAGATTAGCTTTCTTAACCAACATTAAAAACTTTCTTATATGTCAAATTCAACTTTGATCATATTTACCGACCAACAGCGGATAATACTGGTGGGATGCCAGGCTCTGGGAGCTTTTAACTCCATTTAAAAAGTCACAAATTCAAAAATATGGGCAAATAGAGCGCCAATCCGGTAACTATGCCCAGGAAATAATGCAACAGACGAACTAAATGAAATGCTTTTGATATATTGTTGTACCTGCTACCTGTACACTGGTGAAACTCGTATCACAGATACGGTCATTGTCACTGCATGTTATCCCGGGTTTTCACGGAGGTTCTGGAAATGAAATGAGGTACGGTTATAACTGCATCGTAAATCTTAAATCAAATATTCATTTAACTGCTTCGTAAATCAAAAATCATTTAACCATTCAACTGCATCGTTAATCGTCTATCATTTGACCTTCAGAGCCGCGAATAACGAAATCATTTAATCACATAACTGCGTCGTAAACCACTAAATATTTCAATAATTTAACTGCGTCGTAACTCATAAGTCCTTTTCTCATTCAGCTAAATCATGCATCGCCAAATCATTTAATCTTTTGCTTCATCGTAAACCGTACACCTTTTAACCATCTAATTGTATCGGAAATCCCTAAATCACATTATTCAGAATATCAATTCACCTTCTTGAGAAATTTGACCTAATGTACACACCCCGTCAAAGTTGATGGGATTCGATATTTTCTTTATTTAAATTTTCCAGATGTGGGTGACAAACAAATATGTACATCCATCCTAATAGTAATCGAGATTAAAATATTCTTGTACTTTTGCACTGGTGAAACTCGTATCACAGATACGGTTAAGCATCCTTGTTGCGCGAATTTCTTCTTAATTCAACACGTGATGAACTTGAACCATCCTTATGAGCGTGACTAAGAGATGAACCAACCAGCCAAGAAAACAACTGTGCAGTATTATTTAGTGGATTACAATGTACTAGAGAGAATATCACGATCCTTATCAGAAATTTAATATATCCACTAAGCGATTATTCAGTGAGTGGTAATATGGTGATATTTTATGGTGCGCTTAAAAAATGACGAAATTTTTTTTTAATATTTGAAATTCGGAACTTTGTAAGGAAGCACACAGAGAGCATTTAATACACAAATTGCGTCACAAATTTGCAGAGTAAAACAAACGCATATTTTAAACTAAATCAAGAATTTTCCAGCAGAGAACGCTGTTGCAATGATCACACGACACGGTGCATTCTGGAACTGCAAGCTCAGATTACAACGTTAGGCTTGATAGGTGTGTGTTTCACTGAATTCATAATGACTGTTCTTATTCTTATTCTGTCACTATTTCAGCTACTTTCATTCACTGTCCTTCATGTTTACAGGGTGCGATATTTCATTAATTCCTGAACATTTAGGCTACATCGTGATTTTTTTCAACTGTTCCATATAGGGGTGAGCACATACAGATTTTTAGAATTGATTTACTATTGACTATCAAAGGATGAGGATGAATTTCTTCAAGAAATTTCTTTTCGCCGGACCGACCACCAGCCAAAGAAATCTTTACTATATCTTGTTAGCCCCTGCTCTGAAACACGAGGCATTGACATATGTGCTGTACATGCAAAATTACGATATTTCCACCTACAGAAATTTACATCATGATCAATTATTGTGATTGTTTGTCACGGTGATACGTTCTTCGAGATGATAATCATCTAACCGCATCGTAAATCACTAAATCATTCAGTCATTTAACTGCATCGTAAAACGTACATCATTTAATCATCTAACCGCATCACGAAATTATATTAGTCAGAATATCAAGTCACAGCCTTGAGCATTTCACATAATAATGACTGAGTTCGGAGTCAATGATTTTCTTTCCTTCCAAAATAACTCTGTGAATGTCAAGCAATCTGGCTCATAATCTGCTGTTTAAACTTCTCTGTTACGGTAAATCCTCACATTGAATTCAGATTACCAAACTCTTTATTTTTGTTAATGATTTGCTCTTATTACATACCTTGAATTAAGCTCACAACTTGAACAATATCCAACCCCATGTAGTCTTGATTTAATTCCAGCCCTCCTCTCACAAAATTTCTCACAGTTGCCATGCAGGGCATGAAATTGTGCTCACATATAATTCTAGCAGGACGCGATCCTTTGGTTACGCCTCTAGAACAAGTTTTGATGGCCTTAGGCACGGTAAAGGCTCGCAATAGTCGCGCCAAGACGTCTCATGTAGAAATTGCCCATGGGTTCACGGCAGTCTCCAACTTGCGTTCGTGATCCTTCTCGAGTATTGAACACTTGATACAGCGAGCGAGGAAAGGTAATTTGGGACAGCTGTGCCTGTATGTTAGAAGGCAAACCATAAGTTAATAATTTAGCCCAGTCCTGGTCAGTCTGACCGTTTTACAAAGGTTTTTAAACACGTGTTCGTCGCATCAATTTCGACAAACGTTGTTGCATTTGTCCTCGTTTTAATCATGCTCCTAATAGAATGCTCACTATGCAAGACCGTCTTTTTTCAATTTTCATTGAGTTTATTTACAATGACCGAATGTTACATGATTTAAAATGAAAAAGTGATTTCAATTTAGATGCAGCACCTCTCAGGGAACATGGAATATAGGCAATTGTTTCAGGTTATCCATGTTTGTCTATCCTATTTTGCTGGGATTGGCACCTCCATATGATACTGTTAGGTTACCTGAGCAATAGATATACTTTTGAAACTTTTAGCTTTCGTGTCCACTTTGCTTTCTTCAGTTCGTGTCCACTTTGCTCCCTTCTATTTTACTTCTCTTCCTTCCTTACTTGCTGTTTCTATGCGCAGGATATCATGGTTGTGGAACTCAATTACTGCATAGATTTTCCGTTTCCTGAAGTCAATACTTAATGATCCCTTCTCTTCACCATGAGATCGCCTTTGTTGTGACTAGGGAGTCGTAAATTAAAATAACAGTAATATAAATTTAGTAACAACATATTACTAAATTTATATTACGATTATATCAAAATAAATTTAGTGATAAAATCTAACAGAGCATAAGAAAAACTATTAAACTATTAGTAACTTGGACTTTGATCTGTACGCGTACCTCGAAACACAGACTACGCTGGAACTACACACTACACACATCGCCAAGTCTAAGTGCGTCGAGGGCGAGATCGGACCGATCTGAAGAGTTTATAATGCGTTCTCATAGCTCACAGTACCTGACTCCTGATTGGCCGAGCGTCGAGGCGGTACATCGGCTGAGTGCTCTGCGGGTTGCCTATCATCATTCGGAGCTGGAAAAGAACGCGCGTAGTATAGGCTCGGCGCTGAGGTGTTGATAGCATCATTTATCGGCCCATTTATCATGGTCTCATCGTTCAGGTAACGGCTAAAAGTTATCACCAATTAATTATCATTCACCGATAGAACCTATGACTTTCAACGAGTCGTTATGAGTGTTCGCAATACGCGCTGCAAAAATGAAACGATAATGAGGGTTTGCTGACTAGATAACATACGGGAAAAGTTAAGGTCAATTTTTGAAAATTTGCTGATGCACATGGGCGGGCAAATTTAAAATGGCAAGTATTATTTATGTCAAACGACAGTTTTCTGCTTTTATATTAGTTATAAAGTTTTTTTTCCCGTTTCTTGGGCACGGTTATTTTATTTTAGCACAGTCGCACACGGTGGTTCGTACACGTTGCCAGTCTACGCTGCCATAAGTACAAGAAAGAAAAAGCTCTAAAATTCGGTCAGTTTTAATTAAGAGCTGTACAGTTTTTCACAGGGATTCGAAATTTTAACATAAGTTTCAGCTTAACTCCAGGGGATTTAATCTGCAATCAGCCTAAACAGAAATAGAGTTTGATTGTTTTAGGAAATAATTTAATTTTTGTGTATAGATGGAAAATTTTGGATGTTTTCTGGGTAGTTGTCACATATGCTAGAAGATCGTCTAGAATATGAACTTGTCGGAAAGCATTTTCGAATTTTTAGTACAAATATTTAAAATGCTAAGTACTGGGGAGATTTTTAATCAAGTTGATTTACAGGAGCCAATGGACACTCATGTAATTAATAAATGCATATTTATCGTTGATTCAGTCACTGTCGAATCTACTCAACATTTGTTGTGCTCGAAGTTTGAAAATGACGTACCTTGAGTTTTTAATTGTCCATATCTTCGGATAATTTCTTTTCATTTCAATGCAGCAGACTTGCAGCAGTTAATAAGAACTTCGTACATGCATTTATTGAACTACAGTCTGGAAATAACCTAACCGTCTCAGGCGTGCAAAAAACGACGCTCTCAGGTTTGTCTGTCTCGCATTCGTATTCTAGCTACTGATATTCCTAAGCATTTCTGAGCGCTGCACTGTTCAGTGTACACACCTCAGCTTCTGCACGAACGAGTCCAGTTGAGGCGTATAGGAAAGGTGTGGGAGGCGGCTTTGGTTCCTTAACTCCAGTTCTGATGACCAAGTAATGAACCATAAGATTGGATGTTTGTTCTCTGAGACTGCGTTCACGGCAGTTTAAGTTACGACCCTTCATAAAGATCCTCTAACCTATAAAAGCCTTTAATACAACACTGACTTACCGTCCAGTGCTGCCATTAACTTTAAATGAGACCGTATGGGCGTAGAGTGTGGATGATCGAAGCGGCTATGTCAGATGTTCCTTGTACGCCAAGATTGGAGGGAGCGAATCATCCAACGGCTAGTAGATTCTATCTCGATTTTAGTTAGAGATATTCATTGCAAAAACCTGACCTAGCAGAGAGATGTCTTGATATATTATTTACTTGGTGTGATGGCAGTGGTATAAGAATATCTCCATCGACAAGTATTCATCGAAGTGTAATTTGATTAGTGTACCGGACCTTTGTATTTTTCTCCTTTTCTTGATCTTAGTTACATAAATGTCAGTGTTTTTGGATGATTGAGTCTGATACCCAAGATGTTTGAAGAACCAAACTAAAAGCCTGTATAGAGCAACATGCAGTCGTTGCTGTGTGGTTCATTTTGCAACGCACAGCATAATTGTTATTTTTTTGATAGTATTTGTCATTTCACCAAATAAAAAACAAATATTCGCTGCATTCCTGTGAGTACCAAAATCGGCAAATACTGAGGTAATTTTAAAGTGACATCCTGAAGATATAAAACAAATTGGGAAATAGAGTTCCAATCATTTTCCAATTCTTTGTCTTGAAAGCTGTTAGTCTGACGTTTTTCTTTGCTGCCTAATTGCTTATAAATCAAATATTGTATGTGGAATGACTAGTAACTGATATATTTCCAACATTACACTGAATTTTCTTCCTTAAAATGTTTTATGAAAATGAACCCCTATTAAATTCGAAGTTAACTTAAATATTATATTTCAGTGATATTATGGCTCAAGTTAAAGATAATTTAATTTGTGTTTATTCAATAAATTTAGCAATGAATTAAGCCCTTGAGTAAACTACGATTCAAAAGTCTTCAAACGCCATTCAAGAAAGGGTTAATCTCTAAAGTTTGAAACGTTTTTATATGTAACACTTCTAATCTTCTCTGTTCGTCAATTTTAGTGAATTTTTCTCATTTATGAATCTTTTGTACTCATAAATAAATTAAATCTAATAATTGTTTTCATCGGCTGGTGTTTTTGAACATTTCGAATAAAAAGAAGTTTCATTTTCTTTTCTTTTAAGATGTTTCCACTGATGTCAATATTCATTCCTGCAAATACATTTCTTGCAGCCTGAAATTAGTTTCAATCTTCATAATATTTTTCCAATTAGTTTTCCAATTTCATCGGTTTTCTTTGTTTCCTTCGTTCCATTAGATCGCTTCACTTTTTTAATTTAACTTGACTCTACCACAAAAGTTTTGAGTTTAGGTCTGAGCGACGCGCGTGGAGTAAAATTAACATTTTAGACGACTACATTCACAAGCACCTGCTAGAGGCCTTCGAATTTGAAAAAAAAAATTGCAAGATAATATTCAATCACATCCACGAATGACGTCAAGATCAGCATGAAATTATTACTTACGGTGGTGGTGAAATTAGCGTGCATCTGAAGTTGCCCAAAATGGAGGGCCAAGTTCACAGCCCCTGCAGGGCTGATATGTCGCTCCCCACCGATGGAATCGGCTGCGATGTGGTGGTCACATGCGAGGGAAGCTCCGGCTGGGGACATTGAGTGAGGGCGGTCTGAGGGTGGAGGAAAGGAGTTAAAGGCTGTGGCTTCAGAAAGTAATGTTTGGTGAGGCTGGAAGAAGGTTGCATGAGGCTGGAGAAAGGTTTGATGATGCTGAAGGAAAGTTGGCTGATGCTCGAGGAAAGTTTAGTGAGGCTGGAGGAAGGCTTAGTGAGGCTGGAGGAAGGCTTGCTGAGACTAAAGGAAGGCTTTGGGAGGCTGGAGGAAGGTTTAGTGAGGCTGGAGGAAGGTTGCA
>JACJUY010002200.1:27422-80075 GCA_014220935.1 Platorchestia sp. MABIK
AAGGCTTAGTGAGGCTGGAGGAAGGTTGCATGAGGCTGGAGAAAAGTTTGATTATGCGGAAGGAAAGTTGGCTGATGCTCGAGGAAAGTTTAGTGAGGCTGGAGGAAGGTTTAGTGAGGCTGGAGGAAGGCTTGCTGAGACTAAAGGAAGACTTGGGGAGGCTGGAGGAAAGTCTGGTGTTTAGTAAGGCTTAGTGAGGCTGAAGGAAAGCCTGGTGAAGCTGGAAGAAGGTTGGTGGAGCCAGAGCAAGGTTTAGTGAGGTGGAATGATGTTTCGACGATGCAGAAAGTAAAGGAAGACAACTGTATAGTGTCGTTAAGCAAATGGGTATTAGGCACGAGGAATGACGGTATTGCATTGACGATAGTGAAGTGAGGAGGACCAGAACTGAAGAGAGGCACAGTAATGGAGTTAAGGATGCCACAGTGATGTGGTGGCACCAGACAGCACGAAATTGGGCTGGCAATGACACGTTAGAACGACTGCGTAAGAAAAAAGCAAAGACTTCGCTAAATAGATGAAACATTGTAGTTCCTTATAACGAAGGCTATAAAATGAGCTCATTTAAGTTTCTCCATTATAATTTCAGTTCATCGCGAGGCAGTACGCTTTTCGAGTATCTAAGATACAAACTAATGGAATTAAAGTCAACTAATTTGTGCTCGAGCGAATATATTTTTTTGTAATAAGATTCACTTAGAGGTATCAAACACAACTCATGAGAGACGTAAATGAAAAATTAATAAGTTTTTCAGCGAAAATTAAATAATGTCTCTTAAGCAAGAAAGATTTACTTTTCATTTCTTTCTCAAAGTTAGTTAGAAATTCAGCGCAGCAATTAATAACATTTATTGGTGTAGCGTCATTTTTGAAGGCTGCATCAAGCCACCGCAGCCAGCAGTCTACTTTTTTTAATCATTCTTATGATCAAATTATACAACACAAAAAGATACTGCGGGAGTCCAACTCTAAAATCCAGGAAGAGAAGGAAGCTTCCGACGTTGCAGAAAGGAATTAAACTTTGATGTGCTCGCATTTTCTGTCGTGTTTTGCTTTCTAGCTTCTGAGTACTATGCACTACTAACTTCGACAGAGTGCGAGGGCTATGTTTGCACTTGGAAGTGGAAATTTTACTGCGTAAAATGTAAGAATTTCGTGTGAAAATGCATATGCATTTTGCACCGTAACATTCATTGGAAGCGTATTTAGAAGCCCAAGTTCATCGCACCATAAAATATGTGTTAAGCCTTTGATTTTAATATCAAATGGCCACGTGCTGGATTTCCCAGTTTATCTTTCTACAGGAATCTTCCAGTCATTTCTACTTTGGTGGTGTTGGTGGATTAGAATATTCACTCTGAATAAATGTTTAATAATATCAAAATTTTCCTCATGCTCTTGATTATTAAATGTACGAGGAGCTCGTGGGATTCGAACTCGGGACTAGAAATTACCGCGCCAGCGCACTATCGACTGCGCTATCGATCACCCTAAAAAGATGACCGAANGACGTAAGCTTCCCGTACTAGATTCATTAACTGTTTCTGGGGGTTGATGGACTTTGAACTCTCGATGCTCTTGATTATTGTTTAATCTGTTCGGCTTCCAAGTGTGTCGTATTAAGGCGCTCATTGTATGTGGACCGCAGACCTTAATTAATTTCTAGGTCGACCTTCTCGGCATCTTGGGATACATAAAACTACACGAACTTGAACGGCCTCAACTTTTCATTCAACTCTTGGCTCGTACAACAATGACAAACGAATGAGCGAAGAGCACAAGGGTATGAAACTGGAAAAATTAAAAAATCTACACTATGTATAGGCCTATGAAAAGCAGTTGGCCGCTGTTCGAGTGTTATACTCTGAAAACTGAAAATATGGTCCATTGCAAAGACATTATCCATGATTTAGTTATTCTTACTCAAAGATGGATGCACTAGGATACGTGATTTTAGATGCGTTCCCTTCATTTATTTGCAACTGTTTCAATATTGAATGGTAACTCTAGCTTAAATTTGATGGCACCATTCTTTACTGCGCGAATCTACTGTACAAGTAATACTTTAAAAAATTGAAACTGATGCTCAAAATGAATAGAACTAAAGTAAGAGGAAAAAAGACTAGGAGCATTTCTTAAATGAGAACAAATTAGAAACGACTGAGGAAAAAACTGACAGCACTTACAGGCAGTTGGCTCGCGTGGTGAAGCCCCTCTCCCGTTGTTTGTCCTGAAGGGAGCGGCGGAACCTGCGGTGAAAACTTTATTTACTGGCGCAATTGAGTTAGGAACAGAAGGGGAGTGCGTCAGACAGACAATGCAAGGAGAGAAACAAATCATGACACAGGAAATACTAGAGTAGACATGATACGATAACAATTATTGAAGAGTTGACAAATTTCGAGTGAGGTTGAAACTGTAATTTTTGGCAGGATTCTAAAAGTAAGGAAGATGTAGCAGAAAATCAAATTTGTCCCTCACGTCTAATGACTTTCATATTACATCAACTGTGTTACTAATTGGACATATTTGCCACATGACCACGAGTGGTATTGAACCATCCGATGTCTGAACAATATGTTTGAACTACAAGCCTCCTTCGCCTACACCTACGGCGCGCGTGGAAGACCCAATTTCCACTCGTTAAAAACGTTCTTTTTATAATTAAGTAACCATTTTCTTGGTGAATTTTAGTGTTGTTATAAGAAGAAGCTACTATTTGAAATTCAAGTACCATAAAAGGAATTTCATAGATTTATATCTCTACAAAATTTGAACTGTTTGTACGTTTGTACCGTAATGGACTGAAAGAGAATCTATCACGTCGAAATTAAATTAACGGTCCAAACAACATCGCATGATTAAAATAAAAAACTACGTGTTCTTTTGCGCCCTAGTTGGTTTTTGATGACGACGTCTATTAATCGAGCTTTCGCATAACTAGTGAATCAGAAGATGAACGTAAAATTGTTGATGTCATCATCTCAAGAGCTGGGGAAAGCGCTTGAAACACATAAATAATGGAGTGGACCCTTTACAGTTGCATGAAATTCTTTTATGGGAACTTGAGCCTATACTGAAAAAATTCAGTTCCACTTAAACAACGCAAACGATGCTTGATTCAAGTTAAGAATAAATAATAATAGCTGTGCACAATATTTGTCCGTATAAGAAGAGGTTTGAAACACGGATGTGAATAGGAGGGACTATTGAAATTAATTACAGAAGCGGTTTTTTTTATTACTTTTCCAAAAGTTCTTTCATAAGTTGCTCGACCAATGCAAGGTACTGCCAAGGGTTACTTTTATAGAGATTTTCAAGTGACCAGTGAAAGAAGATGCTTTAATTTGCAACCAAGTGGAGGTTCTTTCTCTTTTTTGATGAAGGTTACAATCGCATGCTTTGACTAGTCTGAGAACACTGGTTTTATTAAAGACAATACGAACAGAAAACGTAGACAGTAGGGGAGTAGAGTTATTTCTATGCATCACATATTTCAGTAAATCTTTCAATGGATCAAAATTAGCGCTGCAGCTGAGGTACTGCATGTTGCAAAGGCATTTCCATATTTTTCTTAACCTAAATTTCAGGTTATATTTAACTCGAGGAAAATTAATTCTCTATGATACATGACTGGTTGCATCTAAAAACAAGTGATAATTTGCAGTTAAAATGAAAATGTTTTAAAATGGTCACACAGCTTTATTTGTAATAAGCAGACATCACCACATCTGATAGATGTGTGCTTTGAATGGCATAAACTGAAGTTTGCTTTATGTACATCAAGCGTTGACAACCTTGTGAAACATTGGATAAATTTTGGCTTATCGGTTAAAAAAAAAATATTTTAACATTAAAACCCTATAATAATCCATCAATAACATTTTTTAGTCAGTTTCATCATTTATTGATTGAGCCATTTTATCAATGAATGTTGAAACCCGAATAAAATATGTTATCATTGAATTATAATTGGGCATTAAAGTTAAGATAATTCGTGTTTACTTCTAAAATGATCAGCCAAAATTATATAAATACTTCTCAATGTTGCCAAAAAAAGAGAAATTTTGTTTTTCAGAAAATTCTGTTCGTCCGGGAAACTGCTTTAAAATCCTGAAGCGATGAATTAATTTCAGCAAATGTGTTTCTTGTGCTGCCCTCATTTTCTTACAGAATGGTGCTGCCGGTAGCGGAAAACGCTGCCCGTGGAATAATGAAATAAATTGCATGTTCATTAATCTTAAGGCTTTTGATAATGAATTGCAGCGATCTATTCATGCTCAAGGCAAGCAATGCTTTGGATGTGTGCAATACATCTTCTGATCACGCCAAAATTAGAAAATCAATCCAACTTTGCGGAAATAATCTTGTTTGATTGGCACATGAAAATCTCATCCGCTTTTGAGATCATGACAAAATCTCAATATGACATGACTCAACATCGTGAAGTCAGTATAAGGTTAACATCTACATAACTCACTATCGTAAATTCTGTATTAGATTGAAATTTCAATCGTCCGAAAGGCATTTGTGAGGAAGTTTGAGTGCATTTTGTGAGTTCACACAAATGCGACACTCGCGCCATTCCGCAGCCTCAGACAACTCGGTCGATGTAGCCGTCATCAATTATTCCCCACCTCATGGGCGTCACAGCTCAGCCTGAGCAGCTTCGCGACGGTGAGGAGCAAACCCCACACGATATTTCTTACAGTCTTACTTAATTATGCAGTGCAGTCTCACCGACCATGAATTATGTGATTAAAAGCGAGCTACCCAATACGAAATATACGTGAGCATCATTAAATTACGTAGTGTAAGTTTATAGACGGTAAATTACTTTATTCAAAGCATGCTACCTAAAACAGAATTTTGCACGGTATCACTTAATAATGAAGTGTGTGTTCCAAAACGATGAATTACTTGACTCAAAGCATTACGTTCAGCGTGGCGTTTCTAACAGTTATTCTACATAATGAATTGCATGTTCGGAGACGGTGAAAAATATGGCCCAGATATTTCTTGGTGGCGATGCCCATGGCGTTTATTGCGTCACTTCTGTTTAAGGTATTTAGTTATACATAACACTGCAACGCAAGCGAAGAATCTAACGATAATTCTAGGTAAAGAATTAGGAGAACGAACAGCACATAAGAGTTTTAGAACAAGTTCTCGGAGGTGAAATGCAGTAACGAGTGTGTCTACAATAATTCAATTGTCGCTCCATCAACCAAAACTCACGCGAAATTTTTGACCACTTGCTGCTGGCGCTCAGTAGCACATTAGAAGGCTTGCATGGTGAGCGTTGTAAAGACTAACCATAAGGAAGTAAAACAGGATATTTATTGTGTGAACAAATTGAAAACCATTTGAGTAAATTAGAATGTTTTTGAGTGAACTGGGAGCTTTTATAAATCTTTTGCTGCAGCAAAATAATTGTGTTTTTGAATGCATGAGTAGTACAACTAATGTATTGAAGTTTCACAGTGAAGGTATTTAGTTCTCTAGATGATGATGTACCTGCTGGATTGAGGGTAATACAATGTTTCAACAGAATGTTTAATTTTACATTATATTATAGCATGGGCTTATTTCATTAAAATGTCGATGATGCGTAAAAATTGATCAAACATTGCATATCTTTGGTATGTATAGTAAGGCATTTAAAGTTAATGGTCAAGTTAATAATCGTGTTGCGCCAAATTAGGCAATTCAAATATGCACTTGTAGGATTGGATTAGTTAAATGCTGTAGCTGTGAGGAAAAAGTTATTTTCGTGATGAAGCCTTTGGATTCTGATACTCGTAAATTGAGAAAACAATTTGGAGCTTGCTCAGGGAGAGTTACCTACAATCTCATGAATAATGAAAAATTTTCAGTCATATACGCGCTACTTAACTTTCACGAACAGCAACTGATGTTTCATGCACATTCTTGTACATGGATGATGTACGAAACTAGTATATTTTCATTTTGAAGAATGTAGTTCCTTTAACCCTCTACCGCCTCACGTTCCCCACATGGTACACTCAATAAAACTGCTCGTATATTTTATTTCTCGTCAAGTAGATGCTCTTATGTATTTTTTGAAGTTCACTGCCGAGTTGCAGTTCGTCTCTAATGTGATGTTGGAGACAACCTGATGCTAGAGCCACGTCTAATAACGGTGGGTATAATACCGGCACTATGAGTAGAAAAATTAGGCGGTAGAGGGTTAAGACTGCTGTGCAGTGTGTACAGTTATACACTTCACTAATGTGTATCTTTATTTACGGAAAGAAGCTTTAATTGACATCCATGATATTTTTTATGGAGCGAGCTCTTTGAATTAATTAGATGACTTTTTGTCTAATTGAAGGAATTTCGAGAACGAAAAGACTTTTCAATTAGGGAACACTCACTGAAAAAATAATCGCAATGAGTAGCATTTACCACCTTTGGAAGATTGAAGTCCGAGTCTGCCAAGCGAGACGTTACTTTACTTACATGGTGACCATGTGCGCAAAACATGATCAAGTCGCCTATCACCCCAAAGCCCATGGCTTGGCATCATGAATGTGGGTACTGTGAAACGAAGCTACGCATTTCGTCCAATCCCGAGCGCTCAATTTCTGTAGTCTACAAACACTATAACTTATGCATCACAACACGTGCGTTTTTTGCAACCACGCACGCGGCGATAACACCTTCTCACGTTGAGCACGTTTCCAAGACCATGAGGTGTGATGAAGCCCCCTCCCGCCATGATAAATTACCCACCATTTGTGCCCCCTGACAGTTCAGGTCTGAGCGTTGAGGCAAATGGCGGAGGGGACCTCGAGCTGTCGCAGATTGATGGTTCGGTGCGGGCTGGTGTCTCCGAGGGATCGATACCTCCGCCCGGCTCTTCTGCCCACCGGACGCTGGCGCTTTCGCTTGTGCCGGCGTGTGCGTTGCAAAGTGTGTGTTGCACTTTTTGAGTGTTGCACTGTGTATGTTGCAGAGAGCGTGTTACAGAGTGCGTGTTAGAGTGCGTGTGCTGTTAAGTGTTTGCTTTACACTGTGTGTGCGTTGCAGAGAGCGTGTTACAGAGTGCGGGTTACAGTGCGTGTGCTGTCAAGTGTATGCTTTTCACATGTGTGTTGCAGAGTGAGTGTGTATTATAGAGCTCATGTTGCACAGCGTTTGTGTTGCAGAGCGTCTGTTGCAGATCGAGTGGGTGTTTCAGAACGTGTGCACCTCAGCGTGTGTTGCAAAACGAGTGTGTGTTGCAGAGCGGGTGTATCTCCAAGAATGAATACTTTCACAGAGCGTTTGTGCTTTGCTGAGCAAGTGTGTGCCTCAGAGCATGCGTGTGTTTCAAAGCTGGTATGCGTGTTACATAGTGAGTGTGTGATCCAGAGCATGCTGGTATTGAAGGTGTGTTACAGAGCGAGTGTGCGTTGTTTTGCGCAGAGCTGGTAAGTGTTACAAGTATTTTTTCATTGTAGAGAGAAGAAAAGAGATCTGCTAAGTGTTGAGCTAGGGTAAATTTAAGACCGCAAAGATATGGTGCTGTCCGGACGTGGATTTCACTTTAAGGTATAAATTCGTAATGGGCTGAGTTTCCATTAAACCATCCTGGTAGGTTCGTAGGAGAGAGTTTTCATGCATGTGATGTGTATTCGCTGTACGCCCTGCGGATTTTAGAGCAAGAAATTATTTGGGGAAGAATTTGCATTTGTTAGAAGTTCTAACATCCGATTAGAATATTATAAGTTCTTTGAGACTATGATAGCTGCATTTCAGGTATAATTTTCGGCAATTCTATTATCGATTTTGTTTTCAAAGAATTAACACAAAAATGTATCGATTAATTTTTGTCGTGAACAAAAGGAAATAAAGTTATTATATTCAATTTTGAATCACACATGGAGTAAATTTACTTATTAATACGTCGAGACATCACTATAACAACAACAAAAGTCGAACATGTGGGAAACAGCAAGCATTCAAAATGTTTCAAAATGATGCATGAAGTTCACTTTCGATTCATGACTTCAGCACACATATCGCGGCCTGGGCCACACCGACTCGAAGCCACCAACCTACTTGTGAAAAGCACGTTGTGGTGAACAGTGAGCAGTTTTGAATCTTTATTTAGGAACGCATTATTTTTTATTGTTAAATTACTTGAAAATTGTCAGAGGATCATTTATTTGTCTGCCTACATTTAGTTCATTATTTTGGTAAAAGTTTTGAGTACAAAACAGGTATTCGTTATAATAATTGTAATTACTGTGAGGCAACTTGGAGGGTGTGTGACCGAATCCAAAATGTCAGCTTCATGCGCGCATATTCGCTGAACCACGACACTTCTATGACGCATTTTTGGGGGTACGTCGCGTCATCATACGATAACATTAACATTTATCGGCTGTAAAATTCTTGTGATCGAAAGTTTAAGTTATGATATGCACGCTAATGGGGAATTTAAAATATATCTTTATTGACTGTTTGCTATTTACATCCATCAGAAAAGCGTTGTTCGATGATGAAATGCGAAGAAGAAGCCAGAATAACGTATGATATGAGACTATGACCTCCATGCTGTTTAATTCTTCATTTCAATGTAAAATTATTTGAACTCTCATATGGTTATGTGGAAAACTTAGAACATAGAACATAAATTTTGTAAATGAAATATCCTCACTGGTTGTTTTAGGGATTTTTTGAACATTTTCATCCTAATTTATAAAGATGTTCGTAGTTTAGTCATTAACTTTATCCATTTTATAGGCTATAGAACCTTCAGATTGTTCACCAAATTGATGTACTTTTTATGAGATAAATGCGCCATTCCATAGACCTGGCTAACAATTTCCGGTATTATGTTTGCAATCTTCTTAATTTATAAAGTAAATTTCTATTTAATCCAAAATTGAAATCAGTTCTCATTTTCCCACTACAGCAAGCAGATTTGCTCGCTAAAAATAGATTCATTGGGAAGAGCTTCTCCGTACCTGAAATATTTCTGGAGCCCGAATTGTTGCAGCTTCCATGGTGCAGTTGCGCATAGTGTGCAGGTTCTTCAAAGTGTTCAACTATGAAGCTGCACACGTATTTCAACCTTGAACGTCAACTTTGCTTTACCCATATTAGCGTTACAACAACCACCGCCATCAGACTGGCTCTTTCATCAGGTTGTCACCGATGTCAGGATGAGGCAGGAACCACCTCTCGGCAGGCAAACTTCTAAGAGCACATTAAGGAACAAATTGAACAAAAAAATTTGAAAAATTAAGCCATTATTTGAAGGGCAAAATAGTGTTCTGGGCTAATTATTACATTATAGTACACATGCCATTGTATTATTTTACCACATTATATTAAATTATATTAAAGTGTTAATTATTAGCTGCGTACGTCCACTAGGGGATACAAGAAAATTGATTACGGAATAATTCGGTTGATGTCCCGGTAACATAAAACTGTTGCAATTAACGTTCTTGCTAATTTTAGTCCTTGAAATTGTCATTTGCTGACTTTTTCATTTTTGAAATATCAATTTCAAAAAAACGGTTCCGAAGGAAATCACACAGGATCTTCTCAACATGGATGGAGGCTGACTAATTGAGTGGGAAAACGCCTTCTAAATCATTGAAGTCACTGCTTGAACTTGAAATTATTTTATGCCATAAGTTACGCACCAGAAGTCCGCACGGGCCCTGGTTTCACTTAGTTAAATTTTGATGCTGTTATCGTCTGTAATTTTTATGATACACCAAACGTTTCAGTTATCACTTTGTCTTAAACTGCCATGGAGGATAAGCCATGATGTGCATATGTTTAAAAATAATACCACTGACAAAATAAGAAAACTAGACTGGTAAAAAGTGAAACGTCCTTTGCTTCATGATCTGGATGTCATTTTTCATCCTTTTCTCTGGAAAATCCTAAATGAAAAACAATCTCAAGGCCTAAGAAAATGAAAAATTAAGCTTATCTAGGTAAACCTCTCTATATCTTGCTTCTCTTATCTTAAAAAACTGAAAATTTCTAGCCATAAGCCAAAATAATCTAATTCGTTATAGGTTGGCACAGCAGTTTAGGTCGTCCTCTGAGCGGTACTCCTAAGCGCGAGGCGGCATTCTTAAAGTGGGGTATTTGTCACTGCGGACATCCTAAAAGCCTGATATAGAGTGATATCATAAGAAGCTGCAGACAGTGTTATGGGGAATAGAGTCACGATATAAGCATCGTTTTCGAAAAAGGCTCATGAGTGTCACGAGCAGCAAATTGCAATTCCACAGCTGTCTCAAATAATATCATGAGAAAATATGTGACAGCTTCTTCAAAATGTCTCTGATAAGCATCGCATCGCTGAAAAATATGATGCTAGTGCGTGAACCTCAACAATGACTGAGTAAATATGTTCATAGTAATTACACTGCGAAGTTTCAATTTCTTATCGAAAACTCGATAACTGTTCATCGTTCGCTGTTTTGAAATCCTCTCTTTAAATTAAACGTAGACGAATTCCCTCGCAATTTATATTTTTAAGACTGCCAGAGTTATTTTTTCATCGGTCATATCACTCGGTAAAACCTTTCTGAATTCAACACAATGTTCAGAGTGCTCTGTTTTTTTATATTATGCAAAATGTTGATGGTAGCCACTAGTCATTGGCCAATACTCAAAAAACTCCCCCTCCTCCCCATACTACATCATTGCATTCTTCGTAACCCCAAGTTTTGAGAGGCACGATTGTAGTGGAAATGAAATTAATAAATACTTTAAAGGCTATTGTTTTCACGTTTCTATACAAATATAAATGTCGGTAAGTATTTTTACTTCCTACAGTCGTCAACTTAACTTAATATTAATTAGATCATGGCGATAAGTAAACGACAGCTGTCCCCTATATGTAATGAAGTAAATGATGCTAGGTTGAAATGTACATCATTATAATAATCGAATTAAGCCATTGGAACCGAATTAGTATTTCATACGTTTATTTTGATAAATTTTCCAGATACACGAATTTTGAAGACTTGATAATTTTTTCTTCGTTTTCATATTTTCACGTGGAAGATTTCGCTTGTGTAGTGGACAATGACAAAATTTGATCACAAAAGTTGTGACCCCTTTTGAAGAGAAGACTAGGCCCAGCTGGGGAAAATACCTAAAAATCATAATTAGTGACACCTCATCGATCGTTTCCGACAGACAAAATGTGACGATAAATGGCCAAGCAAACATCTGTTAAAAGTTCCAGCGATTGGTCTGTAACACAAGTTACAGACCAAGAGTACTCCAACCAAGAGTGCAAGAGTGCAAGAGAGGTAAGAGTGCTCCAACCCAATTTAATCATAAGTAATCATTTGTTCAGTTCGCGTGCTACAGCAACTGTGAAGACGTTCACACAGACTCCATGAAGCACTCATGTTATCCAAGCCTGTACCATGGTTCTGAAGAAAGGAGGACGGCCATTAAAAGTACCATACAGAGAAGGACTTCCTCCAGTTTACTGGCGAAGTCTCTACCTCTGCTGACATAGCCAGAGTGTTTCATGGCAGTTAGCGTCCATCTGAAGAAAATAATGCGCTGGCTATGGAAGGGTAGTTCTGTTTTATTGAATTACACAACAGGAAAAGCATATTTACGCAGACAATTGCCTATTGACTGTGTCATAATGGCATTTCGCGAGGTGTAATGAGCATTTAGTGAATAGCTGGCCGACCTCCGACAGATCGGCATGTCTCGAGCATAGTAGGCATAGCTCGCTAATTGGAGTATGTCCGCAGCAAGACCGCCAATACGTTTATCTATGCCGGTTTTGGGCAATCAACCGGTTTCAGATGGTACGGTACGCAAGCCGTTCTTCGACAGACGAGTGCTTGTCTGCCGTGCTGCTTGCCGGATGCATTAAGATTCGCCCTCATGGTTTACGAGTGTCATTGAGAGACGTTCGTACGTCTCCGGCTCCTGCGATGTTTGTGGTTCCGCCTGTACGGCTCTGCTCTCGGTACACACATGTTGTTGACTGAGCTACCTCGACAAAGATATTTTAATCTTTCATTAGTGATGTCAAGATTAATGAGAGGATTTGTATACGTATCGCAACTCGGAAATTTGTCTGTAGGACACTGAAAACAAAAATTTATTTCAACCAGGCAGCGTGTGCTGTTAATTCAACCGAAACTTGTACTAAAGTATGAAAAGCAAGAAATGTTTAACAGCTGTGAGAAGAATGCTGTTATGAAATTACACCTAAACGTATTTAAACGTGTTTCCCAAGGTAGCTTGATATCACTACTTGGAACGAGCTGGTGTTATTCCAGTGTTAGACTATGAGTTTGGGGTCAAGGTACCCAACAATGAAAGACTGATACTTTAAAATGAAATTGTCTGTCAAAACAGCATCAAACAATGACAGCAAATGTAGCAACAGAGGTAAGTCTCACTAACTCACAAATGTACGTATACATTTGAAGGAGGTTTCTAAATCAAAAAGAAAACCGTTGTTTCAAGTCAATAGTCGAATTATATTTTAAAAATCATTACGCCACATAATTTTGAAATGTGTAACGGAATTATAACGTTACACTTTATAATATCCTGAAAAAAAAAACTTGCAAAAGTGGAATAAACGATGCCTATGTAGTTCACAAATTCTAGAGGAAATTCAATTTTCCATTCGATCGCCGCGCGTGTAATTTGCCCTCTCATACCTAGTTATGAGTAGAGATGTGTTGCAAGTGTTCTGCTGACAACCAGACTTGCCAATCGTCTTCTTACATCCGATATTTTTCAGCAACTGCACAAAAGAGACATTTCATTCCCAAAAATTAGAAATGAATGCAGATTTCGGCAGGTTGAATCGCATCAAGTTTATTGGTGGCCGTAGTTTGATTCGCTTGTGTCATTGGTTCAGGGAAGTGAAATTAATAGATTCCTGTCAATTTAAACTTCTAATTCTTTTATGTCAGGGAAAAGTGCCAAGTATACAGGAGATGGTATTAAGACAGTGAAGTTCACCATTTATGCTTAAAAGATTCTTTCTCTTTAATGTACCTCAAACGTGAACAATGCAGCATGAAGATTATACTAATCACTTTTGAGTTTTTGGGCAATCATTTAAATTACATGGATGAAGACTCATGTGCAATCCCTTAAAGAACTTTATTTCTGCATTACCTAGTGATGATCATAAGGTTGCTGGGTATCATCATGGAAAAGGTACAGCAAGTTACCAATGCTACCTTTCTGGTATTTAACTCTGTTTTAAAAAGTTCATGAAATAGTATAACTAAATGGAGTGGTTCACCGAAATGATCCGTTTTCCATTTAAAGAAACGTGGAAAAATATTAAATAATCAAGAGAAGAACACTATTTGAAATTCAAATTGAAATCAAGCCATTTATTTGAAAAAAATTTTCATCTATAATCGGGAGAAAAGTAAAGCTGATTCAACTACTTGCATTTAGGGGATTTTTTGATTCAAAGTGTCAACACATTCAAGAATTCAGGTGTGGATTTTATCCTTGGAAACGGAAAAAATCCTGAACAAGAAACAATCATTAAAGAAAGTTCACGTCTATCTCAATGAAGACGTCCCCTATATGATAAGAAAGTTAATTTAGGGAAATAAGTACAAAAATATTATTTTTAGGCACCATTTAGTCCTTAATTTTCTGATATTTGAATAGGCAATATAAGTAGGTAAGTAGGTTGCATCAATAAAGCATATTTGTTAACCTATTTGTCTTTCATGAGAGGATCTTGTACGAATGAAAATATTTCGTAATGATATTCAACATGAATGATTATGGCGTTCTTGAACGTCTATCAAAGGTGGCTTATTGCTCATTAACATAAAGAGGCTTCTAGTGCTCTGGGACGCAAACTTTTAATTGTGTATGTACTATCGTATTAACAGGCAGTGAGTATCATTAAATGTCGGTAAAATATAAATAACTTTTTATGCCAGAGCAACTCAAAATTGTGGCCTGAACTTTTCGAGTAAAGCAAATAAACATTATTTCCATTTGATGGTCTGTAATGATGCTGAGCAGTGCAACCTAAAGGAATCAAATACAAATGAGTTTTTAAGCTCTTTTCCTCACCGAATTGAGTGCGAGGCTCTACAAGGCATCCTCCTTATGGGTCTCTAAGATGCAACCTCCATACTAAGGTATCTGAAAAGAACACAAGTTATACACATTGAAAGTACGTTATATGGAAATTTTCAATGTTCTGGTTAGGCCCATGTGTGTGATGGATTATAATTAATGACAGAGAATGAACCTATTTCTGAAATTTTATGTGGAAAATAGGTAATGTGGCGAAAACATTTTCAAATTAATTTTTTTGTCCGTAACAGCGATGCACTTTAATAAACGTGGTGATCTTATTTTGGGAAAGTTTCGAGCAATTGAATTAGTTCATCAGAATTCATTTCAGATATTAAGCCACAAGACTGGAAGAGATTTGTTGTCTTTTAAGTAAGATGAAGACATGAAGCATAAGACTACAATATTTCAAACTAATTATTTAAAAAAGTCATATATAGGGTTTTTGGATCCCATTTATCCCTAGTTGCACAGAAGTTACTTACAGATTTCAGCTTTCAGTTACAATAGTGCCTTTTCGTAAAAAAAAGCCAGTAACGACTCACGCCACAACGACGGTTAAAAACTAGCACTCAGTCGTTGACTTCTAGGCCTATTTTTGACGAAAACGGAAAGAACAACATTCATATAATCAAAAGAAAGTAATCAAAACAAAGTTAAAAATGTGTCAATTTTTTGTTCTTTCAAAATTTGAGACTATTATACGATGGAAAATTATTTGGAGTGTATAACCCTAGTGTAGGCAGATCTATAAAACATTCCAATTCGCAAGGCACTTGCTGAGAAAAAATCGTAAGCATGTAAGTCGCCATTAGCATCGTTTTTATTACTCCAAATATTATTTGGGAGTTTCATATTGAATGTACTACCGATTGCATAAAAACAAGAGACATAATCACCCCACACCACAACACTTAATCTTTAGCCATGGCAAAATGAGGCTAAATATGCAGTATTGTAGATACATTCAGAGAATGAATCATAAAAGAAAATACATCCGACAAGTAAATAGAGAAATTTTAGTCGATGGACATTTTTCGAGGCTTCAGTAAATTGCTGCAGGATACATGGCTTGTTTTTAAGGTCATTAAATAGCTCTGAGGAAGACAATGCCTTGGAAGCGCACGCTTTTGACTCGCTGGGCCAACTCGCTGACTATTGATATTGCGAGAAATCCCTCAGAAATTTGAGCCTGGAAATGGGAGGCATGAGAAACTTTTTTCCTATGTCAAATATGTTAGACGAAATGGATCCTTTATTACTCCACGTACGTGCGCTTCTTTCTCTCTTTTTCGTCAGCATAAATCTGAAACACACACACACACTATAGGAACTCGAAATTAATTTTATTTCAGGAACTGATGAACTTTCGGAGTGCTGGTTGAGCGACTAATAATGAATTTTAATTATTATATCAAGGAATTCGTGAGAAATGAACACAATAATTGCGACTCACTTGAACCAAGTATTTTAAAGTGTTGGCAAGTGCTTTAAAATTTTAATAAAATTTGCAGTATCGTAGTTGTATTAATATTGTTCCTTGCCTAAATCCTAATATTTTTGCTACTTTTGGCCAGAAGACAACTGCATTTCACAGTATGATGGCAAAAATTCCCTTAAAAATCTACAAAAAAACTCTGATAATTTTGAGCACCTCATTCCTCATCATGAAGGTGTCCTAGACACCGTCCGAAGCATCACACGAGTCAGGTTGGGATGTGAAGTTCGAACCTACTGTGGTCCAAATCAGACCTTAGGAGACTGAAGCAACATTCAAGATTATCACAAATGAAACTATTTAGCACAGTTTCCTTTGTGCTGCTGGAAACTGAAAGAACTAATTATTTGAAATTAAAAATAATGAATTAGCTCTTTTAGCTGGATAGCAATAGTAATGAAAAAACAGTATGTGAGAATGAAATTAATGACAACACTGTAATAAAATAAAAATGTAGTTGCCAATTTTTGTGGGAAACAGAAAAATGAAGCCCAACTTATATTTGTAAGAACACATTTACGAAAATTATCGAAGGCACTTTGCTTCATTATAATATTTTAACTGCCAAGCGTTGTCTGCATTTAAATGAGTAAACCCACGAAAAAGAATATCTTAATTAGGATGCTTCCAGCTTATTTTAGAATTGGTGTTATAATTAAACTCAATTATTTAGTATTTTAATAACTACTCATTACCTCAGTAAGAGTCTGGCGCAAGATTTAAATACAAATAAATAGTATTATAATGACTACTCATTTCCCTAGTAAAAGTCCGTTTTGATCTTTAATTACTACAGGTCTCACGCGTAGGTGGTTTGACCTACGTGTATGATGGCAACATCACACATGCTATTTACGATAAAGATATGAAAATTTTTAATTAATTACTGCAACATTCAAGCATTCAAAAGTTGGGAAATTTTGAATTGCAAATTTTTTTGTTATGCAAATGGATTAAATATCACCTGATGAGTTTGACATTCACTGATCTTTGTGTTGGTGCTACATCCAATTCACAATTACACTGAAAAATAAATACGGAAACAGCTGATAAAAATAGAGACAGTTTGGATATTATATTCTAAGGGAAGAATCACATTATTTAGCAGCCACAAACTGATGAAAATTTTAGGCTGAAGGCTACCTACATGACTAAGGAAAGTGAAAATACCTCTTTACTAAAGTAAAATTATTTCAAGCTGCCATTATTCAAAAGTATTTCAAGCTGCCATTATTCAGAAGTATTTCAAGCTGCCATTATTCTGAAACACGAGACACGGTAGTCACAGTATCTCATGTTATTTATTAGCACATTTGGGGCGAAAGAGCAGACTGCCAATTATAAGATGGATAAAACACACTACATTGGAGACATAACCAACCTGATATTTCTAACCGAGGAATGTTTCTTTGCAGACTTGCGACTAGAAAAGCTAGTGAAGTGCACACACAACAACGAAATGACTAAAGGATTGCAGCACATGGTAATGTGTCGGGACAACGAGATCAGGGCGAAGACATAAGAGTTTTTTTTAAACATACCATCTAGAAAAGCTAGTGAAGTGCACACACGGCAGCGAAATAACTAAAGGATTGCAGCACATGGTAATGTGTTGGGACAACGAGATCAGGGCGAAGACTAAGACTTGCAGGCCGTGCAGAAGACCACGTCTGACCACGAGGCGACCCGGAGCGCAGGGCGGGCCGGCAGATGGCTGGTGGAAGCCTCCACGGGGGCTCATCCTGTGCAGGAAGCCTCGCGGCGGGGAGAGGGAGAGTCAGGGGCAAGCAATGCCAGAAAGGCTTTCAGGAGACAATGCGAATAATTAGCGAGACCAATTTGAATGGGCATTCAAGTTCAAATGAGCAAAAATTGTTGTAATTACGCCAAGCCGCTTCTTAGATGATCGACTCTAGCTCAAGGGGTATTTGTGGACGTGACTGTTTCAATTTTTGCAACACCGCTTGGAAGGAATGAAACTGAGAGTTATTTGTATTTTTAACAGAAACTAAGTTTCGATCTAAGTGAAAAATTGGCGCATGAATGTTTGCGTTGTGTTAAAAGATGTAGAGCGTAATAAAATGATTTGCAATATCTAAATGCACGCAAACAAACAATTCTGAAGTTTACTGCGTTGTTAGGTCAAATTTCAGTCTAAGACAATTTATTAGCTCCCGTTCTAAATTTCTCACCAGAACATTTATGGTTTCAGCAGCCTAGTGTAAAGGCTATACATGGGCGGCTAAACTTATAGATGCTCCGGCGAAATGTTAGACTAGGTTGGCTCATGAAGACAATATTTAAAGTCTAGACGAGAATCAAAATGATGTTCTAATAACATTCATCAGAGCGGGATTCTGCCAAGTTAAATCAGTGCCACCGACTTGCTCTGAGAAAATCACTGAGGTTAAAACACTCAGATTTGAAAACGCAGTCCATTTTGAATCTTCTTTGAGGATGAGTTTAAGTCAAATTAAAATATGGTTAACAATAAATAAAAAAATATTTAATGCGTCTTCATTGCAAAAGTATCTAAAAACTTAGAAATGAGCTTGAGATTTAGGGAAATTTGAACTCCAGAAACAATGCGTTTCATGCCTCGTTCAACCCCTTCAACAATGAATATAAAAAATTAGCATGCAGTGAATAGTTTAAACTTAAGCAGCATGATTCTTTTTTGAATTCCGTTACTCTTTGTAAATTATAAATGAGCGCAAAACAGAATGTAATGTAATCTAAAAAAAAATTAGCAGGTCGATAAATAGAGACTGAATCATTAAAGAAAATCCAACCGACAAGTAAAAAGAAAAATGTAGAGGGGGAATTTTCGAGGTGTTAGTAAATTACTGCGGTAAACATGAACTGCTTTTGAGGTCTCTAAATAGCTCTGAGGCGGAAAAAGAGGATGCAAAATACTTTCACTGGAGATGCAAGGTACAGGAGAGAGAATTCTGCATCTCTCTTACTTCTACGATTGAAGATTGCTTGGATTGAGAAATCATTACTCGTAGGGATTGCAATCTTTTCACGGAATAAGTTTTGACGGAAACACTCGAGCCTGTAACGTCCCTCTTTTTTGAACTTAACATTATTTGATGAAATTATTAAATTTATCATTTAGTTTGTATGAAAATTGCTGAATAATTGCTCTTGAGCAATTATTCAGCAATTATTCAGCAATTTTCAGTCAATAAGCTCTTGAACAGCTAGTAAATTGCTGTTTTCAGCCTGCTAATTTCAAAGAACAGCTCATATTTGAAATATTTTCTGTACCGAAGGTCTTTATACGATAGCTGGAAATTTTTTTTTTTTTCAAAGAACGTAAAAAGCCATGGATGTATCTTTTAATATCATCAGAAATATTAAAACTGGACAGATCTGACTACATAAATTCCTTCTACGCATTCAGTTTTCGTTGTTTTTGAATCTCAAAAAAGAAAATCTTATTCATTAGTGAAATATGTTGAATGAGTTATAAATAGTTTATTTAAACCAAATGTTGCTTGCCGGTAGCAAATAAATCTTTAAAAAGTTCTAATCTCATATTTCTTTAGCTATTCGTGCCTTATTTATAAATACCATCATTTTGCAAAACCTGTATTTTCATTTTGTATAATACAAGTAACTGCAGTAGACGGTGTGTCCTAAAGCCGTTTAGAGACAATTCCCAGTCTAACTTTTTCGCCGCCTGCATGCATGTTTTTCGCCGCAACAGTAATTAAATTGCTTAGGCAGCGAAAAACATGGATGCCCCGGTTACAAAGGTAGACTGGGTTCTGTTTCCCAGTAGGGTAGCAATAGTATTTTTTAAATCGGTAACATAATAAAGTTACAACTGAAATGATCGATCATGCTCAATTTCTATTAATAAATTTCGAATGCTAAAAAGTGAAAAAAAGATGATAATGAAGTTTTCGGTGGGTAAATGTCATACAGCTGAAGTATTCAGCGTGGAATTATAATCCGATGTTCGTAGTACAGAGGCGATGCATGCAGATGGGCTTGATTAATTTTTACATCAAAGTAGGAGGTGTTTCTGCCTCAGTGCTTATTTTTACTCAGGGTTTTTAGAAGTCAGCTCGATACGCAGAAAAATGATGTTCTCAAAGCATTATGCTCAATTTTAGAAAAGGCTAACTTTTTGAGGTTCCCACTCAAGGGCCTAGCTTCATGCTAACACGCGTTATCATTTCCGATTTGAGTGATCTGGAATGATACTTGTGAAGACTTCAAGGTCTTACTACTGCTTTTAGAACAACATTCGTCAATCCGAATTTTTACGTCTCACCATGTACTTGGACGATTTTATTGCTTCATTTTTAGTCCATTTCATTGCACAAATTATGCAATAGTAAACTGTGAACACTTTCATCATGTGAACAGCACAAGTGTCTCAGCTCAGCCGCGTCATCGCGTCAAAGAATAGACCAGTAGGTTAGTTAGTATCATGGTACCATTGAACGGTATGTCACAGCGCGACGGTCGGTAGAGCTCTCGGTAAGCTACGGACAGAAAGACGCGTTATCATGTCAACATCCGCGTGTAATTGACAGTCTCGCTGTCACCCTCGAGACACGGAGCAGTTGGCGCAGGATTATCGGCCGCTGCAGCACGCAAAGTCGATGTCATCGATTGGACTGGTGGTGTAGGTTGGCGTGGGTGGGAAAGAGCTTGTGACGCTATATGGGAGTTCATTTAATTAACAAAATATAAATGCAATTTAGCCAGAAGAATAGAGGGGTTGATGAAATCAAAAGAACGTAAAAATTGATGCAATGAGCAGAATGCAGAAGGTGATGGGATGAGCAGAATAAATGAGCTCAGGTAATGAACAGAACACAAATTAACAAACTAACGTAACCTTCACAATGCTCTACGGCAATCAACGGAATGCAGGAGTTGAGGCAATCAGAAGAATATGGTAAGTGATCAATGCAATAAAATATCCAAAAGTTATGGCTGTCAACAGAATACATGAGTTAAGACAATTAGCATCAATACAGGCAATAGTGCACCCCTGAATAGAAGGAAATTAAGTGTCACGAGCCTGTCTCGTAGATCACTCGTGGTTTTCTTTGCAGCGTTATGAGCCCGATTGCTAGGGATACTAATTTAAAATGAAGTCTAGCAGACACCAAATTATTGGAAATTAATCATAATACGCAATGATATTTCAGCTTTTTGAGAATATGTTTTCCGGAATGGAAGCTGTCACATTCTATTAGGTTCTCGTTTGTCTAAACGTCAAATACATGAGCGCGAAAATTTAGAAAATGAAAAAATTTAAACAGACAGCAAGTTAAGTCAGTTAAGGGTATTTCATATATTATTTGATCTTAAAAAAAATATCCTGGCCTGAAAAGAAATTTGATTTTCCTGCATAATGGGAAACTCAACAGCTTTGTTGGTATAATAGCGTAGAATAAACAAAGGTTCATATTTACTTTGAGTTGATTCACAATTCAGTGAAGATGACGCATCTGAATGAAAATGAATGATCTCCTTCGATCTTAAATAATGTTCCACATAGTTAATGTCGATAAATAAAGAAAATTTAAAATACGTGATGCATTTTTACAAGCTGACTGAAAAATATATTGAATGATTACACCTCTCAAAGGCTTTGGTGGAAAAAAATCAAGTTCATCAAGTTGTTTTCATGTTGGTCTACTGAACTTTATATGTTCTTTTCCAATAGAAACCTAGAAGATTAAGTTTTTGAGGCTTCCAAGAAATCATATATTGAACTATTGCTGCAGAGCTTAGTTTAAGCATAGAGTAAGGCGTTGTTGCAGAAAATTATTCCAGTTTTCTTGGATCAGGTCCAGTGTCTCACCTGTGGCGAATTCCATGTACCGTAATTGTTTGTTAGTATTTCCAGCACCAGTGATGGCTTTGCGCATAAGAAATGAAAAAGGATTGTGTGTGTTATTTTTGAGGTTAGCAAATGAAAATAACCTTATAAGGCAGCCACAAATCAGTGGGGAATTTTTTGTCCCTACCTGCGCTAGAACATCAATGAGATTGTGGCTAAAATGTAGACGGCAAATTATTCCCTAAATTCAAAGCGTGGTACATGATATTTCGGTGAAAATAAAAAAAAATTTTAAATTGAAAATCTATCTGAAGCTTTGTTTATATACGAGTAGAAGCTACTCTATTCATCTATGATAGATGCTGTGTTCCCTTCTTCATTGGGGCGATTCCAAAAAATAAACGACGGAACAAAAGTGGACTTAAATGTTGCACAAATGAGACTAGAGCCACAAGCATAGCCAATACTAACTAAAAATCGAGTTTTCTTCATACAAAGCACATGCACAGAAAGTAAATTGCTCCTAAAGAGTTAATGAAGGAGTGAATCGTGTGTGGATTATTACTTTCGAGGAGTTGAAGTCTCTTTCACTCATTTCCCGTCGCAGTTGAAATGATGGATGATGGCGCATCAATTTACGAGCGAAAAAGTGGCTCTTACTAGTTGAAGTCTACGTGTCTTCTTCATCTGGTTTTGTCCTAACTTAGTTCACAACCAGAAGTCATGTTGGAAGTAGCAAGCAAAGCAACGGATCTGATTCTCTGTGTTCAATGTACTCCGTTTGCTGGAGAAGGTACGTACGTATATCGTTCATTCACGGCTGTAGTTTACATAGAAAGTCATTAAAAAATGAGAAATTGTAGTTTCAAAGTCAATTTACGTTTTTCTTCAGAGTGAAAACCTAAACCTTCATTTATATAGGAATGTAGTTTTATTACATTTTTAAAGAACAGACTTGTGGAAAAAGAGCGCGGGCTTGATCGTAATGTAAACATTGAATTCAAAGATGAACAAAGACTCTCAAAATTGTTTTGTAGAACTTTGTTGCTTAACGTGAGCCAAATACTGGAGGGTCATGACATAGAAAGCGAGTGCAAGGAATTCATAGTAACAGTTACATGGAAAGGAAATATTCTTCAGTGAATTTCGAAATTAATCAATAGCTCACGAGAGTAGATGTTGAAAACGTCTTACACAAGTTTGATGACGAGAAGAAAATATTTATTTCGATGTGTAAAAATATGTTCTACGTTAATTTTTAGGCCATAATGTGAATATTTTCGAACTAGTCCTTCTATTTCCCCTAGTGCTTCGTTCAAATTTTCGACAAGCTTCCTTTAACTTCGCGTTGTGCTTCCGTCAACCTCGAGTCGTGCTTCTCCAACCTATACATTGTGCTTTCTTCAACCTTGTGTTGCAACTTTCTTCAAGTTTGTGTCATAGCGACTTTCAACCTTGGATTGTAACTTCCTTCAACTTTTGCGTTGTGTTACATTCAACCGTGATCGTGACTTCGTTCAACCCTGTGTTGAAACTACCGTCAACCATACTTTGCAACTACCATCAACTTTCGCATTGTGGTTCATTCAATCTTGTGTTGTAACTTCATTCAACCATGTCTTGCAACTTCCTCCAACCTTGCGTTACAACTACATACCTTCAACCTAGCCATGTAACCTCCTCCAACTTTGCGTTACAACCACATACCTTCAACCTTGCCATGTCCCTTCCTCCAACCTTGCGTTACAACCACATACCTTCAACCTTGCCATGTCCCTTCCTCCAACCTTGCGCTGAAGTGTCATTCGCACCCGCCAAAGTGTCGCTGGAGCTGCCCAACGGCTTGCTCGCTTGTCACCGCGTTTTGATGGGCCCGCCGTGCCGAGACCAGAACACCAGGACCCCCGTGGTGCCTCTCCCACGACCCAGGGCTCCCTATCGGTCGCGGGCATCGCTGGTCAGGCGCGCTCAGCAGATCTGCTGCTCGGATCGAGGAACGAGCTGCGGTGGACGGGATTTAGATGTGCGGAATACAGGTTCATAGAATAATTTTCCGTTCACTAGACTGATTTGAATCGCCTGGAGTGACGGGCACATTCATTTTGATTACTCGATGTATAGTGTTACAGTAGTGTGGGGTTGATGTAGGAAATTGATGACTGTCTCTGAGTGAGAAAAATTAATTAAAATTTGATGTCAGGAACAACTATCAGTGAGCCATTGTTTGATTGTTTGAAATGAGTTTTAATTTTTTTGCTGCTTTACTTCAATACTTAGGAACTGTTTATTGAAGAAATAGTTTGAGCAACAGGTAGCACAAATGTGCAGATTGAGTGTAATAAAGCTGAGAATATTTTACCCTTATCACAAATTCAGTCAGTGACTGGAATTCATTATAACTCTTACATTGTATTTAGAAAATGTTCGCCGTTTCCTCGTACCGGTCTTTCATACTCCCGACGACTTACATCAGGTACAACTAAGTGCGTGTTTCAGTATTTTCTGCCTCGTGCTTTGCGATGCATGGGGTACCAAATTTTCATTTAATTCTTGGGAATTGCAAGCCTGTTGCTATGGAAACGGTATGACATGGATGCATGAATCATAGTTTAAGTAGATTGAGATATTTATGGAAATTTTAAATCATCGTGTACTTACATCAAATACAATGAGTACCAGTATTGCACGTAGAATCCGATGAATATATTTTGAAAATGATACGTTGACTGAAAAAGAGTGAAAAAACTTACAACGATAGTGATATTCAAGATGTAAATCTGAAATAAAAATTGACGTCTTCTCCAATATGTGTGATGCCAGTGTGCCTCTCTGAAATGTAGGTCATGCAATCGTCTACGGATATCGTGAACAACTTTATTAAATTCAACGTAAGAGTTAACGCAAAGCACGAGACAGAAAATACTGAAACACGCACTTAGTTGTACCTGATGTAAGTCGTCGGGAGTATGAAAGACCGGTACGAGGAAACGGCGAACATTTTCTAAATGCAATGTAAGAGTTAACAAGCAATTAATTGGAACTTCGCTAAGACTTTAGGAACGCCGAAGCTGAGCCCTGGCATGAACAGGGAATTTCAAATTATGTAGTTGTTCACGTGTTAATAATTTTATGTTTTTTTACGTTTTTATTTTTTACAATACTCTTTTGCTATTCTAATATGTCAAAGAACGAGTTATTTTATTAATACGCTGAGATATCCATGTGTTATTCTGAAAATTTTAGTAAACTGCACTTAGTTCCATCAAATGTGATGGGCTTTCATTCTATTTCACAGCATGACGTACAAACCTTGGGGTGTTTTTCCATGCCAGGAATGACTTGCTGAGCCACATTATATGCCATTTCAAATGGAATAACAAGTGAAGCCATACCGGATTTAATCCAAGGAATGAAGTGCTGAGCCAAGTCAGATGCCATTTCATACCACGAAATAACAAATGATTTGTCTTACGGAATGCCATTCCATGCTCTGAACTGAATTGTTAAGCCGCGTGAGATGCCATTTGTTGTCACGGCAACTTATGACAAGAGAATCCAAATAATTTCATGAGATACATGGGACAATAGACCATGCGTTTGTGTCTCTCCAGTCTTTGCTATTCGTCTATTAAATGCTCATCCAAATCCTCAATGTTGACCGAAGTGCACCCACGACATAAAAAATGGCTCTCAAAAAATGGCTCAAACTCTTTTTGGGAGACATTATTTTAAAACTCTCCCTTAGTTTGACCTGGTGTGAAGGCTGGACCTTGAACGTGCAAACCGAACGCTATCTCGTTTCTAAATGTGGTTAGTAGGGTGGTTACGAGTATGAATGTGTGAGGGATCTTGGTAAATCGATATTTCTCTGTAATGCTGGGTAATTCGCACGAAAGAGCGAAGAAATGAAGGCATGAAGGAACGATCGCACGAAAACTTGACTAAGGATTGACAAAGACAAAGGATGTTTTATTCCAGTCAAGCCTGATGTTTATCATCTTCTACATTGGTTTTCAAATGCTTTATAACTAACACCAGGACGCAATAACCTTTACCTCCGGTCAAGCCGGTACCCATTTCCGACACCTAGGTAGATTGGGGAATAATCATTGTGGCTGAGTTCTCCCTCTTCCCAAAAAAGAGAATCATTGGGCGGCACTACCGGGATTCGAACAACCGACACCGAAGGCAGCACGCTAAACCACTCGGCCACGGTAGGTAAGAAATCTGTCGTCTTCTAGCGTGAAGTTCCGTAGCTAGACGGATAGCATCGACATGCGTTTCCAGAAGATCATGGGAAGGTTCTCAGGAAGGTTTATCTAAACTTTGGCAGTCAGGAACATTGAGAGGCTGGAGCACGCTTTAGGGTACCTGAAACGAGGCACGCCAATGGATGCCGCAGTAGCTGCTCAGACGAAATAACATGTGCTTAACCCAATGCGATTTAACTATCCTCTATTTTCAATTTGAATGGTCAATGAATAAGGCAAATGTTTGGGCCGTATAAAAAAAGAGGCCTACGGTTCCTAAAGGTGTTGTATGTAAAAGTGGAGTGCAAACTAACTCGCATATTTGTTCATCGGGAACTCTACTGGTCCGTTGTACGCGGCAAAAGAGGCCGAAGCGTTGTGACTTGCAGGCAAGCAGCGATTTGTTCCTAACTGTAGCTTACACGACCCGTAAAAAATGACGGAATTCGATATTTTCTTTAGAAAAATCTCCCAGATGTGGATGACAAACAAATATATCCATCCTAATAGCACTCGCGATAGAAATATTCATGTAATACTCGTGCTCTGGAGGAAACCCGCATCACAGATACGGTCATTAAGCATCCTTATGAGCATCATAGAGACGGACCATCCAATTTAGGTGTTTATTAAGATTCCCATTGTACTAACATAGGAGAAATTATGGGCAAGAAGTATATTTAAATTAATGAATTAGTTTATTCACAAATTTAAGGAAACACCTAGCATTTTATTACATAGCATTGATAATGTAAAAACTGATCTCATTTTCTTTCGGTGGCTCCACACTCAAACTGAAGATAGAGACAGTACAGATAAATTCATTTAGATTAGGGATTCAATTTAGAAATGTTTCTTTTTCCTCAGCATAGATGCTCACAAATGTATAACTACAGCTTCACTTATGTAAACAGTAAACGGGCGCTAATGCAAGATGCCGAAAAAAGTCGTCTGCGCATAGAACATGAACCTAATATGTTGAAAACATAAGTTACTTAAACTCTCTTATGTTCATTTACTCAGCATCGAAATTTTCTTATTCCACACATCCCTGCACCTTCCTGTCGGGTTGCAACTTCAACTTCGACTAAAGGAACTGCCTATGTGTTTAATTTGAAACGCTGCATCACTGCGAACATTGTAAGTTCAGATATCATTGATAATATCTGTACTCCTACTGCCATAAACAAATACGCTTTTTGAATTTAGAGACATAATTCATTTTGTGAAAAGGATTTTAAATAAGTATTCAAATGTACGCCCTTCATTTTTCTCATTTTGCTTTCAGATTTTTATGTGTTTTTAAGTTAGGTCGATTTTTAAGTTGACTTCAACAGACGTAAATGAGTTGCAATTTAGAAAAGTAGAAATTTGCAGTCATTACGTAGTGTTCAGGTGTCAACTTGAACGGATTGTTAATTGGGCCGCAGCAGCCAAGCAAGTAAACAACCAATAGGGGATTAATATTTTATGCTAATCCAATATGAAATTAGTATTTCATGAAAGGAGATTTTGCAATATTTCCTAATTAATTAATATTATTAATGTTACTATTAATTTTTGTAAATTATTAATTCGATGAAGAAAAGGCGGTAACAAATTAACGATGCAAATGTATGGAATACTTTTAAATTACCCAAGAATGTGTTAATGGTCATTCTATTACGCACAGGATGCAGGCAGGGCGGAGACTCGTGAGAGGTTCGACACTACTTAGAGATGCAGGTGCTGCGCTACGATGTGTTAATTAACAAAAACTAATTAATTTTATCGGATAATCGTGCAGGAGTAATTATCATGCTTTCAATTTTGCTGCTTAATACTAATCATTACTGGCTCATAAATGACTTAATTCCTGCTGAATGGAATGAAGTTAACACAAATAACGTTTTTTTATGGATTCAGAGTGGCGCATCTAATCATTTATGCAAATAAAGAGATAACCCACTTGAATCCATGGGAAAGATGACATAAAAAGGTAGTAGTAAACTTGAAAATAAGGAAAATATACCTATAAGCATTAAATAATCCGTTGGAATACAACTTATTTATGAATTGACAAAAACTCTAGAAAGTGATACTGCAAGAATCGGACGTATTTCAATAAAGCATGTTTGGGGGACGTTGTGCGTGACGGCGGTTTTTACAGCTCTGAGTCGATGCGTTGTGGAAAGTACGACAACATAAAACACAAAAGATGTGCATAATAAAGTGCTTGAGCGGCTGAGGAGCAATGGGGCTACTGCGAGAAGCTTTGCATGACAAAAGAAGTTTCAAAGCAGAGCCTTTATTTCAGAGAATTTATTCTATCCGGATATCTCGTTGAGCTGCTGCTATTAATATTGCATGGAGGCGGATGCACAAGTCCAATTCCACAACCCCTTGTTAATGGAGACTTTAAAGTTATGGAGCATCCTATGAGTGTGATATGGTCCTTTGATTGGGCTGCATCCGTATCAGAGTGGTACTCGAGTTACACGAGTTAGAATAATTTTAAGATAAACATGATGCTATAGTCATTCCAATTAGAATTATGGCAGAGATGCTCCGATGGACCCTATAGCTGCATCTCCATTTTCATTCCTCTGGTTCTGATTGCATTTGTTTAAATATATCACGAAGAAGAACGTGCAACCGCTCGCTAGTGAGCACGAGTAGCGTTCTAATATCAATGGTTCGATTTTTCAAAGCACAAAGAGTGTTTAAGATTACTTTGTTGGGTATTTCATAATTGAAAAGGTAGGAATGTTAGAGGTAAACAGCTTGCTAATCCAAAGAAAATTTTTGGGTTAGATGAGTACTAAACACTTCCTTCATTTACTGTGTAAAATGGAAAAGGAATTGTACGCGCTTCGCAGATGGAATTTTATCTCTAACAGATTATTTGCCCTCACAGTTTAAATAATTTACCAAAACACTCAGCTACCACCTCTACACATGAGATAAGTTACGAGGCTAATCGGTAGAAAACTCCACTCAAGAAATTAATGGGTGTCAGCCAAATGATGAGAACAATGTTGATGTTGCCGAAGATGATAATTTGAAATTGAATTTTTGGAGAAGTATGTATAGTCTGAAGGGAAATGAATTAGGGTCTCTTTGAAATCAGAAAAAAATTAGTTTTCTCTAATTTATTTATAGTTTTAGTATAACACTCCGAGGTTTAACTATTATGTTAAACTGTTTTCGGCAAGTATTGTTTTAAAGATTTGATGAAGCTAACAATGTTGTTGACTGTGCAACAGTTATGTTCAGCGTCCAGTTCAGAGTCTGAACTGTGGCTTACATTGAGAATGTTATTTCATGCTTTAGGTTTTTGTGTTTCATTAAGTAAACAGTTAACGTTTCAGAGGACACTCAGGATAAGTGGGGCATACTTGAATTCACACTGTAAAAATTTCACTTCCGAATGATATTTTGCAAAAACCGAACCAAGAATGGGATTTGGATTTATGTGAGTTGGTTTGATAATTAACATGTGCCATGAGAGCGTTCGACCAATTTTTGTAAATTATTAATTTTATACGCAGAATAACTTTGTATCCACAATTTTTATTATATAACCAGAATCTAAATTCCTAGTTAACTGCTTCATATAATTTTAAATAATGTGAATTTGTAGGTTATGAACTCTGAAATATTTCTCTCAAATTAGGAGGGCAAGCTTCGTAGGAATGTGAATTCGAATTGCTATGAACGAAAGTACTTCTCAATCCTTCCTCCCCGATTGCTAGCTTCATATTTCTTTTAGCTGTTTTACATAGTACAGGTATAGAATAGTATAGAATCCAATGATACACAAGCAGTTGAAAGAAAACTCTCTCACAGCCCCAGGAAGACCTACTCCCACCAGTACTCAGGCAAGCCTCACAGCCCCAGGAAGACCCACTCCCACCAGTACTCAGGCAAGCCTCACAGCCCCAGGAAGACCCACTCCCACCAGTACTCAGGCAGGCCTCACAGCCCAAGGAAGACCCACTCCCACCAGTACTCAGGCAAGCCTCACAGCCCAAGGAAGACCCACTCCCAGGGGCAGGGACTCATAAGCCGCGTTGCAGAGGCAAGCGGCAGCCTGGCCACTGCTGGAGTCCTGCTGGCTCGTTCATCTTCTCGTCCACACGATCCTTGCCGGGGGCAGTTCATGTGATACGAGCGCCTCCATTACATTACTGCCTTTATTTCAAGCATCCATACAGGTTCATCTCTCATGGAGATGTTCTTTTTTAAGACGCGCTTCGTGGCGGCGGTGAACTTGAGGAAGGTAGGTTTAAGCCCTGAAGCAGCAGGTGCCCCCAGCTGTGCGGCGAACCATAAACTCACGACCAAGAAACTTACTCGCTCTTTAACGTGAAGTCGTAATTGGAAAATAGCCTCGTAGTGAATCTTCAGCAAGCATTTATCTGACGACAGCTCGACAACCTCTTGCCTTCCACAAGATTAATAAGAGATTGTGGGAATAGAAACAACTCCTTGAATGGATGGTCAGATCACGAGCCTCTTGATAGATCGCCCCAAGATGGATCGGGCGCTTGAGGCAGCTTTTACTGCCTCTCACATGATCGAACACTCCACAAATCCTCAGTCGAAAGAACTTTGCTACTCTTATTTAATACGACTTCTTAGCAGGAGCCGAGTCTCCAAATGACTCTAGCCTACGACCGAAAATATTTTCAGGGCTACTTTGAGCACAAGCTCAGCGTCTCTTGTTCTTGAAACAATGCCTCATTTGCTGAGTAGCGATGTTCAGGCTGTTATTGAATGGGCAGCCGTGAGAGTCTTGATGTTATCGGACACCGAGACAATCCAAAATTTTGATCAGTGTTCAAGGCTGAGTGTTCGTTCTTTTGGATGCTCATGTCAATTTATTTGACTGCTTCATTGAAAAGACTTCTTTATAAACTAGTGCAATGAAAATTGCGCACAAAGTACTTGGACTTTCAAAATAGTAAATATATTTTCATGGCAACGAAGACAAACAACGTAACTTTTGAAATATGAAATTTATGCGTTACATTCTGAACAGTTAAAGTTGTGTCTCCTCTATCTTTCTTCACCAACTTCAGTTGTCTGAAATACTTTTTAATACCTTACACAGCTTGTTTTCACAAATTTTCTCACACTGCTCTTCATGAAGGCACTTCAGAGCATCACTGCCAGGAAGGAGTCACAGGCTGCAGACTCTAGAGAAATTTAAACCCTAAAAATCTGTTAGCATGAGGTGAGGTTACGAGGGGACTTATTGGTTAGCTATTTAAACCCTAAAAATCTGTTGGCATGAGATGAGGTTACGAGGGGTCTTATTGGTCAGCTTCAAGAACTTGGAAAAATTTTTGACTGAACTGACTCCTACAGCCCATACGTCAAGCAAAAGACGTGTAGACTGCAGGAAGACATGAGCAGTCTCGGTGGAAAAATGGCTTTGTTCTGAAAATCTTTGAATTGCTTTTAATCCTCTTCTAGCGATGGAGTCAAATTTTGTTCGTTGTAAGAATTTGTGTTCATTTGCGCACCTTCTCGATTAAAAATGAAAGAAGATTTCCACGTTTAAAAATGGCTGCTATCACCATTACTGAGAAAGGTTCTTGACATTTGAAAACTGTGCGCTGGAAGTCAGGAATTTCGAGTAGAGGGCTTTTCCTATACGCAGTCTATTGGCAGTTGAATTTCTCGTCAATAGGGAAATGTTCCTTGTGTGGAAACCGATGTAATCTATGAGCGAACATTCCTTGTTCCGAAACATTTTTACTCTAGCCAGTCGTTTTTCCATTTGAAAGTCATTTAGTTACAGACATTTTTGTCTCTTGAATGGGGACTAGTTCAGTTTTTTATCGACAGTGTTTCTTGTGTCTTTTCTCTCACACTCGCTCTACGATAAATCTTAACACTGATTTCTTCATACTTCGTCTGATCTTTGTTTTGACAGTTTTTTTATGGGGTTGAGATGTTAGAAGAGGAGCTGTTCAAGGACGATACTTATCGGTATCTGCAAGTTTGTTTAATCAGTGCCGAAAGATGAATGTTGTAGATTGTATTGTTTGCAGGAGCTTGACTTGACAATAGCTGCACGTTCATCACTTGGCTCGCTAAATAAGCTCCCCAAACAGAAAATTTTCACCTGCTGCTAATATGGGTTATGGTCTCCGAACACAAATAAAAGAGGCAATTCTACCCGGTATTGAATCTTCAAGATCCCTAATATACACCCGGTCGATTTTTTGCATTAACTGATATCGTAGTGCAGCCGTGCAGAGTACGTGGCCGATCTTCACGACGTCTGAATTGTCGTTCTAGGTGGTCTCACAAATATCATATTGCGTACATGTCTGGAGACTTGACTGAAGAATCTAAATACCTGATATATCCTAAATGACCGAGTTACCAATTGATGACAGTTCTCGAGCCGACGCTCCCGACAGTTGTCGTCATGAGAGATAGGAAAAGCAACATGCATTTCTTCATTCAAATGTTGTGCAAATGCCAACACTTGGTTATGCAGCAACTCATTGTAGCTATGCTTGTACAGTTTGTTGGGTACATCATCTGAAAGACCCACTCACGTGTGATTGAAACAGCCCCAGAACATGACAGACCCTTCTCCTCTCTGCATCGCACCTTGCACTCAAGCTTCGTTTCCATTCCATTCTAAAGAGTTGATGATATCTATGAACACGACGGCGGGTAACATTGCTGTAGAGACAGAACCATGATTCATCTGACCGCAAGATGCTTCTCCACTACTATGCATTCCAATATGCACGTGCTTTCGCTCCGCGCGTGCGTATTGCAATAAATGCAAACAAGCTCTTGTTGCAATTAATCGGCATATTGAAGTGGTGTGAACTAAATTACATTGTATAATTCCCTCACATTTTCACCACAAGTACATAGTTGTAATCGACACAAAGGGTTCATTCACAGGCTGCTGACGATGCCTAATATTTTCCCTAATGGCTGCAGAAATTCATCCGCTTCATAGCTCTTTAACAACAAAATTATTCATCAACCGTACATAAAATCTTTCGGTGGCATCTTGAATGTCGATGCCGGGTGACTGGTTTGAACTTTGGCATTTAGAGAGACTAGTATAACATTAGCAGCTCCTGGCCAAGTTCGCGAAGGTCAAGCATTTGTTTCTGTATATGTGCATCGAGAATCCAGTGCTTCTCAGGAGAAATCAATGGGCTTCGGTCAAGAACTTTGGACTTCGTTACGTACAGTATTACCTGATTAATAATTTATATCAAAGGGAAAACCAATGTTTACTAGTATTTACCAACTGTATGAATATATACTTAATAATATATATTTCATACTAATTTCATAAATATGCATAATTCTTCTTCTTTTTATCTTACGCGTGTGATTTCCTTAGGATTGATCAGTTAGAAATATCATGCTTATTAATTTCTGGAGAGAATTTGAACATATCTCGAGGAGTGTGCCTTCTGAATTAACACTATGAAAATTCGTCAATAAATGCAGACTGGGAAGTGTGAAATATCACACTCGTCGGTTCTCCCCACAGATGCAAGTTGTCATAATATGTTCATTCTGGAGTATAACATACCGTGAAGGTAGCCGATAGAAATTCTTTGAATCATCGGTTTGACAAGCTCAAGCATCTTCATTTTTTTCATGGCAATTAGTTTACGCTGTTTCCACACCGTTATGACCGACTGCGAAGTCGTAGTGCAAGATTAGCCCAACTTGTAGGTTTCTGTTGGCCATATTTCACGCATACTAACCGCAATCGGAGCGAAGGTACATTAATTGCTGCTCCTCCTCTAGCATCCTTGGACACGGCTTTACCTTCAGCCAGACAAGGTTTGACTGATGCTTCACACATGACTTCTTAAAAAATTGCAGTACTTTCTCGTGACTTTTGAGTCATATGTTATTATGAGTTCTTCCTGATATAATTTTGATGATAAAACACTATTTGAGGTCGTTTTTCTTCTAGTGTTCTTAAATTCATCTAGAAACAATAAATAGGAATGGTTTTGAATTTTGAGTGACAAGGTTTCGAATAATGAAGAAATCATTTTTTGTGGTGTGGAATAGATCTGTTGGGTATGAATTTCCCTTGATTCAAATGAGAAATTGTATTTTACGTGAGCAGTAAATTAAATTTTGGGTTTTACGCTACACATTTTCCAGCGTAAAGGCAAACACTCACCTTCAAATGAAGATGTGTTTTTCATTCGCTTAACATAGACTAAGTCTCTTTAATTAAACTTTGTACTTGTAGAGTTTATGTTCTCAACAACCACTGGAGCAGCTTATTCACGCTTAGTGAATGGAGTCGCTTATTTTTATGAATGAAAGTAACACATTTTTGCATCATGTTTCCTTCTGCTGCTTAACATTACAACAAATTTCCAGAGTGAGAGTGAGATACGAGGTAGTAAGTTGCGTCGAGCGGCCGGCTTTAAGGTTGCTTCCTATAATGAGTGTTCGCTTATGTATTATGAACGGCATCTTCATTACATAAATCACTCTCAGGTAAAACGAAACGCAGGAAACATCTCGATTGAACTTTTTATAAATAACGGTACGTTGAAAAATGAAAAGAGGGAAGGATCACTGAGCTTACGGTTACTTGAATGCTTATAGATTGTGAAAACTGAAATGTCATTCAATTTTTATGCTAAATAGAATACCTTGATTGTAAGAGTGAATATTAATTGCAAGTATTGATTTTATTGACATTTTTTTCAACTTCCCTTTGCGATGTGATGTTGTATACTAATATTACTTTCCACTTTTGTCAACTTTTTTATGCCAAACAAATTAATTCCAGAAATCTCAAAGACACACGCAGCTTGATATGTATGATTTTCAATGTACATTTTGTTTTATTCTACTATTCTCAAATAGATATTCTGATTTTGGCAATCTTCCCTTATAAGGTATAAATGGTTTCTTTACAATTAAAACAATTGGCTTCCCATTATGGCTATGAATCAATTTTAACATGAGTTCTGTAAGATCGCTTCAGGAATCAGGCCAGTAAATGAGGATAAATCATCTTTGACCTGCATTTGACTGAATGAAGCAAGATTGTTTCCTCATTCAAGAGTCCTATCATCTCCTAGGAAATCGATCTGCAGCGTGTTTTGGATTTCTATTTTCATTCATTTGTTGAGCTGTAGTTGAATGGCACGACTTAATTTAAACGTTGGGATTTGGAACAGGCCTGGTGGCTGACAGCGTAGTTCGGCGCTGTGGCTGTGCAAAACTGTTTACTTATTTTCATCAGTTACGTTCAGAATAAATAAAAAGCGTAAAATTGCACAGTTCTGCGCTGAGGCTGTGCAAAACTGTTTACTTATTTTCAGCAGTTACGTTCAGAATAAATATATAGCGTAAAATTGCACAGCTCTGCGCTGTGGCTGTGCAAAAATATCCACTAATTTGCAACAGTTACAGTCAGGATAATAAATACAGCGTAAAATAGCGAACTTTGGCTCAGCCACACGGTAGCTTAAGCCGCCTCCTGAAATGCTGCGGGGATCTGCTCCCTTCCGAAATTTGGTGCGCCGACCTGCGCTGTTGTGCAAAGTCGCTCTCATGCCAATGTTCAAATTTGACGGGGACAGAACCCCCAGGCCTCAAAAGTGAACTCATGCATTCTGATTGCTGAAGATTTCGATTATATCGCAGGTGTTTAAAATTTTTTGTTCAATAGAGGTCTTTTGTACATAAACATTGTTCATTGCTCAAACGGATGATGAAATTGGTATGGGTAATATAGAATCGTAGACATCAAACATTTTCAAATCGTTTTTCGCTTGGATTATATATTATGCAGCGTTAAATTTTGTCATCATATGAAAAAGGATAAACTTATCCTATTGTCCATAGGCATTTATAGCCAGGGAGGTCATAAAAATTCACACTTATTTATAGTTTGAATACAAGGTGTTTGATAAATATTTCCAAAGCATCAATTGTGCATGATATTTCAATTTCTGGATTGGTTTATTAACAGCACAATCACAGTTTATAATAGTTCCTTCCAACCACTTTACCAGCGTGACCCGCTTCTTTATTTGTCAATTGAAACTTTTCCCTTTTAAATGCCTCACTTTCTCAACTTCAGTCCAGCAGAGAGTTCCATTTCGTCTTGACGCACCTCGAGCGATCGATGCAAATGATTTCACGCGCAATTCACTTTCGTTTGCTTCCAGCAGAGCAGTTAACGGGTTATAATGTTATTAATTGGGTCAGTATTTCTTGCAGTGGTCATTACGTTAATGCACTGATATTAAGAAGTATACGTTTCCCAATACATTTGGAACCCCTTTTCGGCAAAAAGTTATTTTTAGTATGTTTAAATTTGCAATTGATCTTTTCTCCTGCGCAAACGTAGCCTTTGACAACCGTATTAACTGCACATGTTCTCTTGAAAAAAACACTCTTTAATTCGCAGTTTCCCGCAAGTTTCTCTATAAACGTCTGCGAGGTTCCAGGCATCAATCGTGAAGCTTAATGTAGGCAAACTGCAGCCGGCGTCAGCAAAGCCTGTAGCAGTCTCTCCTCGTGAAGACAAATGACTTCAACTTAATGGAGGGAAATTACTCTGAGACGCATTCAAGCGAGTGATAAATCAGCCTCTATTCAGTGGAGGGCGCGGTTGTTTCGCTCGAAGACATCTTGCGACATGCGCCGCTGATGCATGGACTAGCTCTGTACGCACACGCAACCTGTGCTCCTCGGCCGTACGTGGCAGAAGCCGTGTATTGCTGAGGTAAACTAAGCAGCAAAAGGGTCTTTCGTAATTCTAGCATGAAATGATGGAAATGGAATTCTAGCATGAATTGATTTATATGAAATTCTAGCATAAATGGATGGATATCAAATTCTAGGATGAATTGACGGAAATGATTCTAGCATGAATTGATGGACATGAAGTTTCTCTCCAATCGTGTTTCATTAGAGCTGTGTCCTATAAGTAGGAAACGGATGCACGCGGTTTCCGACCACGGTGTTGACCGAGTGTGTGAGCTTCCGTCACATATGCCACCTGATCAAACCGATGTATGAATAAATCCATCTTGCAGGCGATCAGTCCAAGGTGATAATGACTTTACACTTTCCACGCATTCTGCTACAGGTATGGATTGAAGAAAGTAGCTATGCACCATGAGCTTTAGCGCGATCTTGTGAGACTGTAAGTACGGAGCCTCAATATTCGTCTGAAAGACTGAAAGTGTGTAAACGATTGCAATCGAAAATATCATTCTACATTTGTTTACCTCAAGGTGAATGAAGGGTTTTGGCATCAATTGACTTATTTATCGAGTATAATACCTGAAGTGCTTATATTTCGAGGTCTTCAAAAAGTTGACATGCGACTGATGATGACAATTTCGTACGTAGAGTACATAGATCAACGCACGGTTTACTCGTGTATCACTGCATGAGCATCGCGCTATTCGTTTAATCATGCTGTTAATTGAAAATCAAACAGAATAAACTTTTCTCAATGTATGAACAATCGAAAGAAGGAGATTTTACATAGCTCATTTAAGAATAAATTATCTCTACGAGAAAGACCATATAATACATGACGCTATCATTAGGTAACTTGGGTGTGTATTTCTGACATGGATATATATTTCTATTTCATGGGTGTATTTCTAAGCTTTCAAGTGAAGTTTAATGATTGTGATCATTGAGCTTTATTTAATGTGCCACTGCATGAGAGCAAAATTAAATGCAAATATAACTCAGGCGATACATCAATGCTATGTGTGTATTAAAAGCAATAAAAACGTAGTCAAGATTCATGATCATTCAAGGCAAAAAATAGGTAAAGAAGCCTCAATGCTAGAAAAAAGACTTCTTGTCGCCCAGACTTTATTCTGAACTGAGAACGAGGGCAAATCTATAATATACGGTATAAGGCGTATGAATCCGATGATAGTGAATAACCGAGCAGAGAGAGCGATTTTCCTTTGAACTGAAGCAAAATAGGCTTCAACATGTGGAAGTTGCAAGCAATTAAGGAATGTTTCAGAGTTGCTTATATTTATGACAAATTTTCTGTAGGAGATGCACCCATATTTAGATGAAAAATTATAATGTTCACGGCTTGCTACAACGAGCTATCGAGAATACTGTTGTGTGTGTTGAAATGTGGGATCAATTTGAAATAAGTTTTGTTGAGAAATTAGGAGAACTCTACAAATTACATAGGTTGCACAAATGAATAATGCCAAATTTGTTGAGTTTGTCACACAAATACTGGTGCATATGTGCTTAAGTGTGAGCTGAGTGATGCATTTTTATAACCTTACTCTTACGATGACGACTTCGTCACACCCTGTAACAACTCTATCATAAAACGCACACTCAAATCTACTTTAGGCCAATGTTTAATAGCAGTTCTTGTTATAGATAATGGATTGTAGCCATTCGTTTTTGTAGATAATTGATGGGAATTTCGAAACCGTGCATTAGTTGCGGTAAATGTAGCGTGATAGTTAAGGTCGCGCCACTATTGTAGCAACTCGTGCTGTACGCACGACTCATCGACACTCATGCTCGAGTGAGTCCACAAAATTTCGAGAAAATTTTACAAAAATCTTAATTTTCGAAATTTTTTCACGATTTTGCTAAAATTTTCAAGGAAACTTCATATAATTAATTTCTGAGATTTTCAAACTGTTGTTAAATTTTTCAAATAATTTTTCAATAAAACTTGAAAAAATAAATTGGCGACACAAAAAATTACTCTCGCTATTTCAAAACTTTTGCACTTCATAAATAAATTTGACCCATAACCCAAAAATAATACAGCGTAATGAGTGGATATAGCAAGCCTGCACTAGTAAAAATAAAAGCTGGAAAAGAAGACCTGAAGTGTCAAGTGTCATCAAATCTCATCACCTTCCTTTTCCTAGCAACACTCGAGTTGTTGCCTAGTTTGATCATTTCATTTCACCAATACCTGCATATTTTTCCATGCAAACGAGTTAAGCTTCGGAAATAAAAGGGCCCGGAAGATATTGCACCGGGGCCAAGTCAGGAGTATCGGGTTAAGTTAATTTACGCGTAAATGATACTTTATTGTTAATCTTTGTGCAAAGATGGGTTTAAAATAATTAGTGAAGTCGGAGAAATAGTGTATTTAATGACTGCAACATGTAGCTCTTCAAACTGGAGTAAACCTATATCGAGTACTATTTGAACACCGCTCGTTTTTTGGACTTTAAACTTTTTCGAGCGAGTTTGATGATATATTTCAAATTCCTCCAAGTTGTTTATTGGTGAAAACAAATTTTTCACCAAACTAAAAATGAAATCATATTTAGGTTAAAAGTCACGAGCTCTTTCACGGCGGGTAGCATTTTTTTGTGATCCGCACTGCATCTATCTATAGCACATATATGAAGGAACAAAGTTGTTAATTACCTTCATATTTTTTGCCAAATTTGGTAATGATTTCAATGAATCGCGAGGGCAGTATCGCTTGCAATGAATCATCGGTCACTCATGTGCGATCGAGAACTGGCAAGCATTACTGTACGTACGTGTTATGAAAGGCTCAAGCACACAAATATTAATAAGTACTCCCTCAAAACTGTTTCGTTGAACAAGTATGAGAAGTGAATAGTTATGAGCGCGTGTTTTACATCATACAGTGGAAATTAAACAGTAAAATACGCACAGGAGAAGAAGGTAGGTGAACAAACGCGTTTCATAGCGCGCGTGCCTAAATAGGTAAATTAATTAACCTTCATTATGCACCGTAAACATGAGGCTGCACAACCAGCATAATCCTAAAGCTTTTTCACGCGAGTGGATCACCAATTTTCACTGAGGGAGGTGCCATTATTTGCTTCTTTCTTTGCACGAAACTCGCTAATTATACTTACAGGGAAGTACGTCTCTTTCATAGATGCTATTCGATCCTTACGCAGCGTGAATGTCCTCACATGGACATCAACTAATGCTAACTTGTGAAGACAGGAGACAAACTCTTTGATAATTCACGTCAATTGCGGTGCACAAACCGTTATTGTCCAGAAGCCTTTCCGTCCGTTCGGTTACTCAAGCATGAATGTGTGTTCTACGTATGTTCGGTTACTAAAGCATGAATGTGTGTTCTACGTATGTTCGGTTACTCAAGCATGAATGTGTGTTCTACGTATCATAAATTAAACGAGCTACTTTTGTACGAAAGCTATAAATGCAACCAGGCCGCATGTTCGCATAGTGCGTCATCGTACATGTGCTCGTACGCTCGCTAAACAAAAGCGGGAATTATTTGTGGGTGTGGAATGCGTATGTTGTTTTAACGTATGATGCTTTGAAATATGTAATTAGAATTGAGTGGTGATTCTTTGAAAATTTCCCTTTAAGTTTATTTCAAGTCCTAAAGATGTGGTGTCCGCCGCTATAGTCTACTCCAATATTACAGATTGAATTTTCAATCAAAATTTTCAACCCTTTAGTCTCACAGTTCAGTTTAGAATAAAAACAAACTGTAAAAAGTTCTACAATTTCAAACACAAGCATGTGATGCGAGCAAACGCAGCTGAATGTCGTCGGAAGAGCATTAAGCTAACATTTCCAGATGCTAGAATATTGAATTCAATATAAACAATTCATTAAAAGCATAATAACATAAGATGTAAATAGCACTTACTCCAATTTCGGTGATAACATCGTAAGAATAGCACAGAGATGCCTTCAAATTCCGTATGGACGCGTCTAATCGAATTACTCGCTTCTAACTCCGCTTGTTACATCAATTAAATTCATTACAGGTCGTAAAACACGAGCAATTAAGTAGGAAATACCAAGGAGCGTTTTTTCACCCTCCCCGCAGCCTGGCAACATCAAGGTAAAGAATATGATCAGGTCAGGTAGACTTTGCAACGAGGAGGAGCTGTAGCGTTTAGCTCCTCCCTTCGCAATTATACCTGTCGCAGTTGCGGGCTACCTTCCTGTCAAGAATAAGTTCCGCCCATCCAAACCTAAGTTCTGAGTCACATGAACAGCTCTCGTTTCGTCCTCGTATATATAGTATATACTGCATTTTCGAGAATGCAGGATTGACTGCTGCACCGTGTAAGTGTATGCGAACTCAGGTGCTCTCATGTTTTTTAAAAAGAATGTGCAATGCGGGGTTACCTACGTTATCGAAGGCACTAAGTATGTCACCCAGCACCACGTAGACTAAGCTCAAATTTGAAGCGTACGCAAATCAGGTTCAGGTACACGCTTTCCCTCAGTCTTCACACTCGTGATGCTCAAGTCTTTACCTGAGGTGCATGTCGTACCCTCACATGTGTGCTGCATAACTCGAATGTGGCCTGCTCTGCATCCTGCTCTTCACCCTCGCATGTGGCCTGCTCTGCATCCTACTCTACACCCTCAAATGTGGCCCACTCTGCATCCTACTCTACACCTTCGAATGTGGCCTACTCTGTGTCCTGCTCTACTCCCTCAAATGTGGATTACTCTGCATCCAACTCTACACCTTTCGGTCTACTCTGAATCCTACTCTACACCCTCGAATGCGACCTACTCTGAACCCTTAAAATCTGGCCTACCCTGGGCTAAAATTCGAACCCTCGAGCCAGCCTGGCCAGAGTGTTGCTCACACTTACATGTATGGAGTCCCGCCCTCAGACGTGTTGCTCCAGCCCACGTGGACAGCAAGCCCCGCCTCGGAGCAGACGAACGTTGCGCAGGTTTGATTCACTAAAATGGTCAAATAATTGGCAGACTGCGCCAAGCACGGCTGCTCTACGGTCTCCTCTTCGTCTGGCGATGATCTAAGCACTGCTGCTTAGCGTCGGCTGCGGAGACGAGGAGGAATGGTCGAGCAGGGTAGACATGCTCATTTGCTGCAAATAGGGAAACTAAAAGAGGGGACTTTGGGGGAAAGATTGGGAGTCGTCTCTCATGTTGAGGATAGGGTACACTGGAGATTTTGAATTACCGATTCTCTTCAGTTTTAGTGCCCGTTCTACTTACTGCAATTTGAAAATTTGTTGGCCTGAACGATAGCTAAGGAAATTTGTTCGTATGATTTTAGGTGACAAACTATACGTACAGAGGGCAGTTTAATTATTTCTTACATATTTTAGTAATGCCCCCCTAAAATGCACCTTCTATTAAAATAACTTTTTATAGAGATCGAGTAGAAATAAATACATAAGCTAAAATTCAATCAAGAGTTGTACGACGGTGATAAACGACGTTTCACTGGTACATTTTTATCAAACCTTTGATGTGTGCAGCACTGAAAACGTAAATGCAGGAGTGTGAATGCCACATTACAACATTAATGATGGCAGAGCTGTTATTCCATTTTTTTAGTTTATTTGCTCACCATATCCGGCTCTTCACTTGAGTGTGTTCAAATTATAACAGAACGAAAGATATCATAAATTGCAAGTCATAAATTAATCAAAGATTTTCCAACTATTAACCACCGTGTATTATCAAATGTTGATGTCTTTTGCCCTTATTGATGCACCCAGTGAGCTGCTCCATGACACATATTATATCGCTAAAACAGTATATGACTCAGTTTGTCTCAGTTAACTCAAGTGTGCCAACTTTATCTGATTATACCAGTTAACTGGTACAGTCAGATAATATTGTGACTGTACCAGTTAACTCATTTGTGCCAATATTATCTGACTGTATCAATTACCTCATGAGTGTCAATAAAATATGTTTTGATTCCTGCGCCCCTATACTGAGTTAATTGACCTGTTGTAAAAACGCGTGGAAGTATTAGGCATTTTGCTACTCAATGTTAATCTGCCTTGTACATAGGAACGAAATATTCAGCTTGCTTATTTGAGTTATGTTTAACTTAATTATTTACTTAATTATTACATAATGGGTTCAAATGATGGGAAATTATTGGGATTGAGAATATACGAATATTTGCATCACAGGAACTTTAGTTTGTATGCCTCATTTAAATTACATTTTATCGATTAAAGAGAAAAATTTTAGATGCCTCGATGTTTTTTACTAATAAAATACTGTTTGAATGATAAGTTTGTAATGAATTGTAAAGTAGTAATCCAACTTTGAAGTTTTTGTTATATATTCAATTTCATTGTTCTTCTTTTTAGGGAGAGATAATAGTTCAAATCAAGAACTGTGTTGATTACTTATGAGCAAGTCTTTGATCAATCAGTGTTACACAGAAAATAAAGTTAAAGAGAAGTAAGTTTTATTTAATGAAAAAGCTTGAGACAAACCCAACTTTAGACAAAGCTATCCTATCAATTTATTTCCAATTGCGAATAGATGGAAAAAACTTCGTTTTCATCAAATACAGACATTAAAATTTACAAATTCTGAAACTTGAATGAAGGCATTCGTCATTTTCGATTGGCTAGAAAATGACTTCTTTTTTAATTCTAGATATTGAATGAAATTTTCAATGTGAGAGCCAAAATTAATGGCATTTTTGATGCATACATTTGTCGTATAACTGAAATAAATTTTACTAGGAAATTATTCCTCTCGCCATATGTGCGGTGGCGCTTCCGTAGAGTTAATTGCTAAACTGAGTCGAGCGAGATCGAAAAGCGCGAATGAAACTGCGTTTTTTTCTGTCGTAATAAAATACAAAGTTAAACAGATCAAGCCAATCCAAACGGAACTTCACGCTTGGTGTAGTATTATGGTGTATTAACAATCGTTCTCAGCAGCAAAGAGCAAGCAAATACGACTTAGTCATACAAAGTTGAGACAATTCTATTTACCCTTGATAGCGGCCTTCATACGGGATCCGGTGTTAGTCAAGCAAGAAATGCATTTGTGAAATACCATGAACTGCTGAAAGGTATATGCCTGTACGAAGAATGTAGTCCACACCATTTGGAGGAGAAAGAGGATATGAGATATAAAGTTTAAAAAGTTGACTTACTGCACTGCCATGTTAGGAGGAAAATTTCTGAAATAAAACCAAGGGATTGATTGAAATATGTCAGAGATGCGTCAATCAGAGGGAAGTTATATGCACCTCTTGAAGATTTACGGAGCAATTTTGCACACCCACTAATAATCGTTTTTATTTTTTGTGTACTGCGCTATTCATGGTTGCCTAGAAATTCTCAAAACCTACATTTAATTTCAAATTTTTTAAAGACATTTGTTGCTTCTATGAGGCAACGCTACCAGTCAAAATTTACGCATACAAAACGACTTACAGGGTGCTCATTTTGGGAGGCGGTGTGAACATACAGAATTGAATGAACACCATGAAAGTTATAACAACAATTTATATAGCTGAAAAAATTGGAAACAAGTTTATTTGTTTCTCCACACACTGTAAATTTTATGAAGAAATCTAATGCTAAGTACAAATAGAACCGGATGTAAGCTTGAATCTGTCCATTTTAATACGTACGTGTCAGTTTTAGTATACATATATAGCAGTAAACCTTCTTCCAAAATCCTAACATTAATTCATTTGAACATTTTACACAATGTAATATTTTGAACATTTTACAATGTACCCAATGAACTTTGTGTGTCGCAGTAAAAAGTTATCTCTGTGGTCTAATTTTCTCACGCCTACAAAAGGAAATTTTACCTTTTAGAAATTTTAATTTTTGCAGCCACATTACATGGGAAAACGCTCAAAATTCATGAAGCATTTCAAGATAGGTTTCCATTCACGCACAAAATATACGAATTCTCTGTTCATGAAATAAAAAATTTCAAGGTCATGCCTAAACTAGCGATAATTCGGCGCTAAATTGACATAATATAATTGAGAAGGCACTCAACACAAAGATTAATGTCAATAATAAAATTATCCCTCGGCGAACATTTCTACTAGACCCACCGATCCATTTTGGCCAGGTACGCGCGTCTCATAATTGGTAATTTTTTCCTCGGCTCCTGGTCCGCTGCCGTCCGTGCGTCGGGACGCGCTGATCATATCTGGAGGTGTGTACACAGCGCTTATCTCAGGGGGCTCAGCTCGGTGGTGCGTGTAGCTTGAGCGTGTTATCTCAGGGTATTATGAGTGGCCGAGTGTGCTCAGCGAAGGGTGTGTAGGTGTGAGGGCAGCTTTCCACTGGATGGAAGTTCGGAGTGATGGGCGCGAGTACGATGTGCTTTACCTGCTAGTTCAAGTATTTGATTCACAGTTGAAATTAAGGCTCACTGCAAATTTGGCTTACTTTGAATTCACATCAGCATGAGTTGTAAACTGAAAAGTGATTTTTAAACTTGGATCCCAAAAAATTTTTTACGATAGCACATGAGCTCTTGTGTATAACTTTATATATATGCATACAAGACAAGAGCTCTGATGTCAAATGCCTACATGTAGCAAAAAGGAGTAAATACTCAAATAATCAATTCTGAAAACAATAACAAATCCTTGACAGAGCACATCTAATGAAATAATGTAAGAACACCATTTAAAAAATTACTTTTATTACGCATTCAACCGAAGAATATAGGAACAATTTTTCCATTCCTAATCCTGAATTCAATTATTCCAAGGAAGTAAATAACCAAGTTCATGAAGAAAGGACATTTTAATTAATTAGTGTAAGGTACATGGACAGATAAGGCTCGCAGCTTTAACGTTTATAAGTGTAACTTTCTTCAATAAAAAGCATTGCTGCTCTGCATCATTTTCTCTCTAAATTCCGAACATTTATAGTTTTTCAATTCATGCAACTCTTGCAGGCCCAAAAACAGTCGGTTACTTCCTTTATTGGCGGAAGAGTCATGAGGTTTGGGAATCGGTTCTGACATATAAGAGTTTTTCTTGAGAAGAAAAGTCAAACTCAGTCACGACTTACTAAGAGAGCGAAATTGTTTAATAATCACATTAATGGTTTACTGAGCACAGAACGATTTCTAGTCCGAGAAGATGTTCGCAGTCATCGATCGTTCATCCGTCAGTAACATCCAACTTATGACTAGTCTTTTGATTCGAATTTATCAGAAAAAAATCTGCTCCTTGTTCAAATCGAGTGACATTTTCAGATCACCACATCAAATGTTTTCGTCGATTTTTCGGTTTCGTGAACCTCTTCCATCATTGATCTTATTGTGCTCAGCCTTGCGTTATCTCCCACACCTTAATTACGAGTGTTGACGCTCTGTTTAGGGCGGGGCGCCCTGGTCAAGGTTGGTCTTTTGTGTATAAAGTTTCTCTACATTTAAATAATTTAAGCAATTTATTTACCACAAGCGATACGGGAGTACATTGTTTCTCAAGTCTAGTACGATGGACAAATTTGAGTAAAGCATCAGTTATCCTTTCAATCCGTGAAGATTTTATTCATTGCAATTTTCTAAGGCTGCTAGATAACTTACGTATACGTGCTGCTTAACCCTAAATTCCATTTTTAGTTTTAAATACATTTAAAATGAGTGTGAGAAAACGCTCAGTTGTATTATTTGTAGGGCATATTGGCCCATTGGCTTTATTTATTCCAGTCCCAGATTAAGTAAAAAAATTTATTAAAACTTTATTTCTGCCTTTATTTCATCGTTTGCTGTAGAATTGTGTACTTTGAAAATAAACGCATGTTCTCGTTTTATGAACCCTGTTCTCATACGAGCCCATGAAACTGTACAAGTGCCAGATCTCTTCATATGAATAAAAAGACACAAAGGTTTGAAATAAGATGATAATCTTGAGGACGAGAAAGATAAGGAGGATATCATCGAAACTTCATAGAAATACAGATCAAGCATCACTTATAGAGTTCAGTCACCAGTACATATTTTAGAGTCGGGAATCGAAATTAAAGGAATCATCACTGTAGCTTCTTGTGTATTCTTAGAAGTGCCACGCAGGGACGTCCAACCAACATACCAATGTGCTCGAAATCTGTGAACCAATTGTGTTAAAGATTTGTGTCGCATCTACGTATTGTAATATAAAGGCTTGTTCAGGTCAGAACAGCTTTGATTTAGAACTGAAATGTCCTATACAACAGGACATGTAGGAAAGGTTTTAGTACGTACCTGCTGCAAAAGTAGTCAATGATTGTAGTCTCCTGCAATGAGTACTCAAATTAATCTCCTAATTCAAGTTGTAATGATATTTTATTTTTTTATTACCCCTTAAATGACTGAATTAAATTTAATTTGACCAACACATTCAAGATGTCTTGTTGGGTTGAGTTCGTAAAAAAATTCATATTTTGCAAATTTCAATGCACAAATTATTTTTCAATAACGGAGCAGGCCATCTTCGTAATTAATGTGAGAGCCTGATAACGCAATTGAACAAAATGGTAAATGCCGAGGCGGTATTTCAAGCAGGGTTTTTACTCACTATTTGCACGATCTCGGAAAATTGAAGAAAATTCTAATCCATATCCAATGTTGGGCATGAGCCAAATTTCGAGCCATCCATATAATGTATCCTTAGCAATTCCCTCTCACGTTTCATCTGCATTATGAAATAACAAGAAAGTTAAGGATGCAAAAAGAAAAATGGACCTCAGTAAGCAGTTGTACAGTTTTGAAAATTTTCACGGCATAAACTTTGTATTTTGCATTACTGGTTTAAAAATTTGGTTTATGGAAAAAATGTGATTGATTTGAAGTAGGTTACTAAAGGCAATGTTTTAATTTACTCAAAAAAATGTAGGAAATTGTAAACTTATTCTTGCAGTGACTTTGACCAGTATAACATGGCAATCCTTCATGAACATTTATTTAAAGAATACCTTCAACAAAATTAATACCATTGATTCATAATTAATAATTAACTTTCACATCTCAATCGCTAATAGCATCATATCAGCACCTTTCGGTTTCGTATAAAACCATCATTTCATTCACCATCTGCTCGAAGAGTCGGCGCATGGTTCGACTTCACTTATCGATCCAGATGAACGTGTGCCCAAAAATACAGAAGCGCAATAAAAGAAATCCTGCTCTATGATCATAAGAAGCTTCCCTCGTAAACTTATTCCAAATATACATCCGAGGGATTGCCGGCGTCTGTCTAATGAAGTTCATTGTGCTGACGGGTGGACTGACGCGTGGCTGTGATGAGGTCTCCGCATGTTGCGCCGGCGCTGGCTCCCGAGTGTCAGGACTTTTACGTTTGCAAGCGAAGGAAAATACGGGATAAAATTTCCTCGCTAAGAAATGAATGTGGCAGCCAGGAGGGAGAACGATGCCCAAAACACAAATTTAAGCTTGAAAATAACGGAAAATATAGGAAACAATTTCTACGTTAATAAGTAAACGTGGAAGCCTGGAGGGAGCACGATGCCAAACACAAATTTACGTTTGCAAAAGAAGGAAATATAGGATCAAATTTCCACGTTCATAAATGAATGTGGTAGCCAGGAGGGAGATCGACGTGAAATACAAAGACCTTCATAGCTCATTTTGTATCTTCCTCCCTTTTACATTTGGCTCCGCAGGTTAAGTGTGCTTGAATTGAAATGAGAGAAATTCAGGTGGATGAAAGGCATGCTGTTAAATTTACGCAACCCTTTGATTTGAGAGGTGTTCTGGGACGTACCTGTGGTAGCAAAGTACACAACACGAAGGGGAACGTAATGGAGGCAATTATGAGAATAATTTGGTGTGAAAGTGAAATAATTTTTACGTAGCCTTTTGCTTCTCCAACCTATAATAAAGCGTTGAGTATCGACTCAAGGCCCTAGCAGTAGAATTTTAGCATCGATTTGGGGAATCGTGCACAAGATTTTGAACTCTACAACATCGACTTATCATTAAATTTCGTCAACTTAGCTTATTGTATACACTCATCATTAACGATGCTCGTTACTCCTGATCCATGCCTCCTTCATGCGCCCTTAAATGAAGAGACCAGTTTGCTTTCAGGTTGAGAGCCATTTTAATACACCGCAGACTTTGTGTTTGCATGGGACAGACAAAGGATGGCTCACAAACATGAAGGTTCATCTTACTCACATAGCTGTGCATTAAGGATCTAAAAGTCATATTTTGACGGACGCTCTCTCAATGTATTATTGTACACACAAAAAATAAAATTCACTTGAGGGACTGTTCTCAAATTCGGTTTTTCAGTAGCTAGTTTGAGTGGAAAACAGCAACTAAAATTGTGTAAAACTGAGGGCTCGAAATTGTGAAATACGTGATAAAAGTTTTGCAATATTAGTACACTAAGCATTTAATTTTTTTTCTCTATCATGGTATTACATTGTACTATTTGACACATGACCATACTCGCACACCACACAGTTTTATATCACACATAATTTTAAACTATGACGTCAGTATCTTTACAGAACCACGAAAACATAACTGTTTGATAATTTCAAAAACATAAACTAACTTCAAAAAACTGCTCTCGATTTGCTAATTTGACCCCGAATAATATTTACAGCACAAGTTTTACTTTCACTTTGCTCTTTTCGTCCTCAGTTATTTTCCTTTCGCTGAGACCTAGTCCGGCGAAGAGACCCTTTTTATGAGGTTTTATTGGCCACGATGCACGTGATCGTATTGCAGTTTGCATAGTAATTCACATTGATTTTTCAATCAGAAATCCCTTGAGCCATTAAAGTCTTGTTTGGACCCAACAAGCGCGCACAGAAAGTCAGCGTTAAATTCATTACGCGATCCATCCGTCAGCCACGCGCGTGGCGCTGTGACATCGCGGCCTGCGTCATGGCGTGTGGGGGTGTTTGCTTGGGGTATGTGGGGTGTGGGCATGCTTAGGGTGCGGTTGTGGTGGGGTTGTGGTCGTGGTGTTGGTGCGGTTGTGGTCATGGGGGGTTGTGGTGGGTTGTGGTCATGCGTAAGGTGGAGTTGTAGTGGGGTTGTGGTTATGCTGGTGTTGGGGATGTGGATATGTTGGTGGTGGGGTTGTGGTCGGCCTGCTGGTTGTGCGGTCATGCTATTGGCATGGTAGTGGTCATGTTTGCAGGGTTAAAGAAAGATGTGATTGTGTCGTTCATGAGGTTGTCGGCAACCTTCTTATGGGGCATCGATGACAGTGACAATTTTGCGTAGCCAGAGCGATTCATATGGTGTTGGTCACTTTAGAAGTGTTTGAAACACTACAAGCAGAAAAAGTCTTCCATTCGGAGATAAAACTGCTATTTTACATAGCGCAACTCGCGAAGAATTAACGTAGAGGGAATAATATTTTTATATAGGGAATAACATTTTTATTACCAGGAACCCAAGTCTTCCGCTCCATAACATTCTTGCCACTAAAACTGACGCATGAGGCAGGATTAGAGAGTCTCGAAAAATTTTCAGGCTCTGGATTTCATTGAAATACACTTCACTTGCGCTTTTCAAAATAATTATTCGGACCGTTGTATATCATTGTGGAAGTCTTATTGTAAATATAAATAGTTTAACATTTGGTAAGGTATATCATTGGAGAACGAATGTATAACTGATGTGTTTATACATATACATATGATTTCTAGCAGATAGTTGTGAATACACGAAGGTAGGAAGAGTGTGAAATTTAAAGTAACCTACAGGCTGTAAACGTTTTTAGGCGTGACTGTTAACGCTGTAGCAGTAAATATACATGTAAATAGGTTACAATGTGAAAGTATCGAAAGTTTGTCACACCTCAGCTTTGTATTGTACGAAAAATACCCACTGAAATTAGTGGAGAAATGATATTCAAAATAGTGAGTTGGAGTCTCAGCGGTGTAGCTGATTTATTTTTTTATCACGAAGCTTTCAAAGTACGACCATTGTCCAAGATAAAGAACATAATTCATTTGTATCAATCCAGTAGGTCAGCAAGAGTCAAATTTCTTAATATACGGAAAAAAGCATTACATTTATAGTGATCTGTCCTTCTAATAGAATTACAAGGCGCATGGTACATCAAGATGAACATTTAGGAATATTGATCGAAAAATTCAACTATGGCTTCGCCTCATTAAAAATAAAATGCAATAATAGCGTAGTTCTATAGCTTGGCTAGCTCATGGCATTGATGTTTAATTCCAGCTTTAGGCACTGAGTACTCTTCTTAACGTAGCATGAAACTGATTAAACAAAAAGGGAACGAGTGAAATAAAAGGTCGATGCGAATCATTCAAAACTCTTGTGCAACTCAGAGTGATTTATTAAAAAACTGTCAATTTTCGTCGGCCCGTCGTTGAAGACACCCTAAACATATCTAGTTTACAAACAGGCATTTCTTAAAAATAACTCTCAATTCGCATCGAAATGTTCTTGAAGACACCTTGAAGCGTATCTAGTTTACAAATAATACTTTTGCTATAAAACAGTCAATTTGCCTCGAAATATCGTTGACGACACCTTCAAGCGTATCTAGTTTACAAACAAAAATATTACTCCTGACACAGAAGTCAGCGAAAATTAAGCCGCGTTTCTGCTAGTATAAATTCCCAGCAACCCGCTTCCCTCGGACATTCTCTGCTCTCTCCCTGCACTGGACGGAGGCAGGCGCAGTAATCCTGGTAATCTGCGAGTAAACATTCCCAGGGGAGGCGTAATCCTCCCAGCAGCAACCTGCACCTCTCCTGGGAATGACCGCTTCGTAAATACAGAGCCTGGCTGGCTCGGCCATTACAGCTCGTAAAATATGATCTCAAGCCAAGCATGTGCTTGATTTTATGATGGATATTGAAGATGAAAATATTCTTCGGTGGGCCTCTCGGCGTTCATTATTTGCTGAGTGATCATGGCTAAGAATATTGTAATTTACTATGTAGGTACTTTTGTTTTTCACAAGGGATGGGAAATTTTTCACTCGTGTTTTCGCATTCATTTTAAACCTCATCGAAGGCACGAAGTCGAACTGTAAGTAAGTTCTTGCAGTTATAGACTATTATTGCAGTTATAGTCTATAGTCAAAAGTAGATTAAATAAGAAGAAACAAGTTTGAAAAATAAGACCATCGTATACGCTCGTATACATAATACGAGCGTCTACTTATAAAACTCGAATTATTTTGCCGGTGTGCTTACTCGCTAGCTTCTCACCTTCAACAAAGTTCAACGTCCAGTTGTCAACATCACACACGGCAAAGTGGGGGAGACGGTCTGTACAAAAATCTTTTTTAGATTCCAAAATATTTACCAGTGTTTCTTCAGGAAGTCCTGTTTAACCTACGTGGAAAATCAGTTAGCTTCATGAGTAAGCTGATCCAACAGATAATGGGCGCTCTTGATTTTAATACTTTTTCAATTAAACAAAAACATTTCAACGCAATGACAAAAGTAATGTGATAAAAACACTCAAATGCTTAACGTTAGGGACTTAAAAAGCCGGAATGCCAGGAGTAACCCATTTAAAATTTCCAGAACGATTACCAATTTTGAACACATGTCTCTTACCGTACACTCTCAATGACGTATTTGCAAAACATCTTTAGTATGGTTGGCTGGGTCAGATAAATATAGTTGCAAAGAAGTCATGTTAACACAGGTAAAACCTTATTGCTGTGTTTCATAACAATAACTTCAGGATTACCGAGTGCAGTGCGAAAGAGACTGCACTGGGCTGTGGTTGTATAATACCCGCAAGTAAACCTCGTCAGAAAGGGAACTCACAAAACTCCACCATCTATGAATACCTTACCCTGACATGAATTATTATTTTTTTTATGTCCACTTTGCAAACATTAAAATTTAGAATGTCTTCTAGGGATTGAAATTCGATGAAAGTACAAAATAGCTTATATGATGAAAGACCCTGCTGTGATGGGGTAAATATTAGCTGAATATGTCCAGCTTATTAGTACAAAAGTGTCCGCCCTGCTGCACTGAACAACGCTCCACCGCAACTTTGGCTCCACAGCACAGCACCACAACATTGGCACCACAGCACAGCACAGCACCACAACATTGGCTCCACAGCACAACACAGCACCACAACATTGGCACCACAGCACAACACAGCACCACAACATTGGCTCCATTGCACAGCACAGCACCACAACATCGACTCCATTGCACAGCACAGCACCACAACGTTGGATCCATTGCACAGCACAGCACCACAACATTGGCTCCATTGCACAG
>JACJUY010002200.1:80114-101207 GCA_014220935.1 Platorchestia sp. MABIK
ACTGCACAGCACAGCACCACAACATTGGCGCCACAGCACAGCACTGCAACAGACCGCATATAAATATCACCATAATAGGGCCGATCAATACATTACCAGCACAGGTCCTCTTTAGCGCTGGGAAAGAAGGGTGTGTGGTGTCAAATAAATTATTCTCTGGCGCTGGGAATATGAAGAGACTTGTGCGTAAAGTCGAGGTCTGAATTAAAGAATTTATTCTGCTTTGTTACGAGATGTTACAGTGAAATGGCATCGTAGGTTTTTTTCAGCAAGTTATAGTTGTTGTAAAATACTCACATATTTTGGTGACTATTCGTCAATTGAAAGAAATCATAGTTGCACATAAATTCGTACCTCAGAGGCAAAAATTGTAAAATTACTACAGGTATTCAAATTGGGTCTCAAAAAGTGACATAAAATTAATTTTCCAGTGTAAGGGTTATGAATTGAAAATACATGCGCAAAGAACGTAATCTTTCGAGTCAATGTTAATTTAAAAGCAAGAGTACAACTTGCTTAGATTTACAGCATTGCAGCATTCCATATTAAATGAGTTGGTAAACTAAAAATTGGATAAATTAGTTCATACTTCACGTTGATAATGGTTGAACTTTCCAACCTCCAGGTTGCCGTCTGAGTCAGTACTTGCTAAGCGTCAAATTTGAACAATTTTTAAGAGGCAGCGATCTTCAAAATGACTATTCTAGCGTAGTGGTGTTATATGAAGCCTTGGTTACTGTCGATTTTATTTGGATATTATGAATTTTTCAAAAATTGTTGTCCAGAGTTCTCACTTCATTGTTTTCCAGCTTGAAAATTCTGCAATTTCGCAAAACTTGCCGAGTTCACGAGCGTTGAAATATTTCTCAATGTCTGTGATTTTGATTGAAGTTCTTAGTAAAAATACACATTCGAAAGATAGGTACGCAGCTAAAACAACAATATATTAAATTGAAATTTGACGACTGTTCAAACTACAAAGAGAAAAACATTGGTTAATCGAGAAAATCTGCTGACAGTGAAGACAATTACAGGTCATCCAATTCTTGAAGCTGGTGCGATTTGCGTAAAATAATTTTGCTAAAATTACTCTGCTGTATTCTCACTCGGCACGTTCATTCCCGTTAATGTTACTGTTATAGACTCATCCTAGCAGTTTTCCTCAAAAGCAATTGAATGGAAGCAGGCATTCGGACCATGAGATGGCACCACCACTCTGCTGTACAGCAAGGTCCCTCGCTGTGCTCAGAACTTGAACGTTTCGCTTCCCCGTGTTTGCCTGAATGGGCAATTTTTGCTATTGCTTGTAGGAGTGTTTGTTCAAGCATCATTGCAGTGCATGAGAGTAAAATTGTTCCATTTTGACTGGGACGAAACGGGCCATCTTGCCAAAGCTTCAGAACCTGCGCGAATTTTCCCATTTTGACCGAAACGAAACGAGGCATCTCACAAAAGCCTTAGAACCTGCGCGGAGACATTTGTGTAGAGTTTTTTTTGCTGCCATGTTCCTCATTTAGCCACCGCACCTGCGCAGGATCGCCTCCGCAGCGATACGTGAGCAAAAATGGTGCCTGAGCGGCGATTTACGTAATGGAAAGGTAGGTGGGAAAGCGATAAGGTAAAAAAGCGGTACTAGCGATAAGGTAAAAAAGCGGTACTAGCGATAAGGTAAAAAAGCGGTACTAGCGATAAGGTAAAAAAGCGGTACTAGCGATAAGGTAAAAAAGCGGTACTAGCAATATGGTACAACGATTTTCCCTGAAAATTAGAAAATGGAAATGTTTTCGAAATAAGTGAGGGTTGGTCATCCCAGTAAGTAAAAGGTGCTTCTGAGAAATATTCAACTGAATAAAAAACACGTCGGTGTACACCATGTGTATGTTCCTTCGCTTGTGTCATGCTCATAATTAAAAGAGCACTAACATTTATGGCTATTAAAAATATAGAAAAAAAATTCTCGCTGCTCAGATTGGAAGATATCGAAATTCCGTCACGCATTCAAGTATCATGGAATGCGCATAATTGAAAATAAAAGTTAAGAATAGAAAATAAAATTAAATTCACTTGAGAATCTTCGGCTTTATGAAAGCTTTCTTACTATGATAAATCGCATTACTTTTTACATCTTCACAAAACTAATACAGCGTACTAATTTCAATTATATTTCCACATCACTCACGATTTCAAAAGGCAAATGTTCATGAAAATAACATAATACTTCTTCACGATCAGTGTTCAACCGTACAACTCGGAGGCCAACGACGTCAAACAGAGCTGGCAAACTGGCACTTCAAATACGAATTGTTCTTCAATAACTGTTAGTTCAAATTTAGTTTACTGAGTTCAGATAGAATAAGTTTAATTAGTTTCACTGGAAATTCGAAGTTCGAACAAAATCATCAGCTAGCTCAACGAATATGTCGAAATTAAGCTATTAAAGAAATAAGAGTCTCCTACTAACATCATTAAAGTGCTGCTCTGGAAACGAAAACAAGATTTTTTTTGGAATAAAATATGAATTTCGCGTAAACTACTAGAGAAGAAATGTCAACCAGAGAACACTGTGAAGCGAAGTATCGAAGAACTACAGCACTAAATTAAAGTTGCAAAGGAGCAAAACTAACTTTTTGGTGCAGAACATGTCTTAAAGAAACACTCTCTTCAATAGATTTTATAAAGTGCTGCTCTGGAAACGAAAACAAAATTTTTTTTTGCAATAAAAAATGAATTTCGCATGAACTATATACTGGAGAAGCTATGTCAACCAGAGAACACTGTGAAGCGAAGCTGTATAGAACTACAGCACTAAATCAAAGTTGCAAAGGAGCAAAACTGACTTTTTGGTGCAGAACGTGTCTTAAAGAAACACTCTCTTCAATAGATTTTACATCATGGGCTCAATGTTTGTGTAAGAGCGTTTCTGTAATTCAAAAACACTTCGAAGCACGAGACTACATCGTTGAAAATCTAGGGCGAAAAATTTAAGGATTTTGTCATCAAGTAATTGGTTGAAAAATTTCATGGTTCATGACGAAAGAAAACGATTTCAACTTCAGTAAAATATCACGGAGTGCTCCAAGTTATAAGTTTGAAAACCTGACGGGCTTTATACATGTAGTTAAAAGTGACTAAAATGTTAATATTCGCCTTTCTTCCGTACCTTGAAAATTCTAAATTACTGTCAATTTTTCAACATTCTAATCGGGAAATAAATCCAAAAATGAAGTACGAATAATGACTTGGTAGAAATTTTAAAAACAACTCGTTTTCAGATGAGTTTCACCGAGTTGTTCATTTGAAATTGTCTCATGAGAGGATGTGAGAAAATTTCATAGGAGATCAAAAAGATCAACAAGCAGATCACACGACCGTAAAATTTTTCAGTCAGTGAATTAGGTAACCACGAGCCTAATAACCCATTTATCAGTCACTGAACCTTTAATTATTTACCAATTTAAAATAAGGAATTTATTTATGTCAACAATCACGCAACGCCTAATTCGCAAGGGATTAAATACACCTAAGTAAAAAATCACTTGAGAAAAAGGCAAAATGTGATGTAAAATTTGAATATTTTTTGCTCAAAACAACTTTCTCCAAGTATAAGGAAGAAACAATAATTAAAATGTCACACTCATTCAGCCGAACACAATTAATAATTTTAACGGGAAAGTGAAGGAGCCTGGGTGGGCGGTAATCCTAATACAGTTAGCACTCTGGACATCTTAAACAGCAAATGAGGAGATCAACCGTAATCATTATCACCATCGTCCGAGTGGTTTACCGGACAGAATTTTCGATAATCTTTCTGCAGAGTGTAAATTTTTTCTTCGTTTACTCAGTTTTTATTTTGTTTGCTTAGTATTAGTATCTTCTAAGCAGATTTAGCAGCTGTTTTAAATACCCAGTTTTTATCTAAAAAATCCTTAAGAATTTCAGATTGCCAAACACAAATGAATTTGAGCATGGATTTTAGGGCCTCCCACGCGGGGAATAATCTCAGACCTTTAAATTAATAATGAAATCAATAATGAACAATAATGAAATCCTAACCAGTAAATAAAAATTAATGACGAAAATAATACCTAATAGATACTTCACCAAAAAATAGCTTTGCAAAAATGATTAGCAATAAATAACTGTCATATTCACTGCTCGATGAGCAATGAAGCGTAAGTCACTCATGCAACACTATTGGAGTCTATTGACGTAGCAGTGTGTCGTGCACATTTGCGGCGTATTTAGTGCCGGTATTTGTGTGGTGCGGACCGAAGTTACGAAGGGCGAGGCGGCGAGGGCTGCGTGAGGCGAGCACTTCACCGTGACCGCAGCACTACAAAGACTCGCTGAGGCTTGCCGGATTTGAGCTCATTCCTTGTTTTTTTTTCCGATCAGTCTGCATCGTTCCACTATCTGAGACGTTTTGTTTACGCGTAGTTCAAAAGAAAATTGTTTATGATGCAGAGTACAAGTAGTCAAAAAATTGCATCATTGCACAGTTATACTACCTTACACGTTCAGTTAACGTGTAGTTCAGGAGAAAAATGTTTTGATGCACAATAGAAGTTTACAAAAAATTGCGTCGTTGTAGATTGGTACATCTTGAGACCTTGTACAGGGCCCACAATATACGTCCATGAAAAAGCTTCTCCAAGAGATATATGATGGTTCTTTATTGATTTGAGAACAGAAGCAAATGTAATTTTCAAAGATTTTCATCACTCCTTAACATAGCAACTAGAAAATTTCATCAGTGAATAAACATCCCTGTACAGTGCGTGTTTCTACGCGGCATGCATTACTCACGCTTCTATTGGACCTTATTTCCTTGAGGCTCAGCGCATGTTCCGAAGTATATGTTTTGACTGTCGAGAAAAGAAGGAATTTGCACGCGTGCGGAGGAGAAAGTGAGGGGAAGACGGCGAGTGGACAATAGAGACTGAGGGTAACACTGGCGTATTGCGCCTCATCCTTTGTGTGGCGGCGAGGGTAGCACCAGCGATTGCGAATAAATGATCTGGACTGTTAGATGGGGTGAGAAATGATGGCAGAAACACACACACTCACACGACATCCACTCGTGCAGGCAGAAAGAGGAAGGAAGGAAGTGGTGGATAGCGTAGGTCTGTGAGGGGGAGAGAGCGTGACTCTATGTGAGAAGTGACTTCACCGCGTTGCTCAGCATGGATGAATGCCGTGAATTTCAACATCGTTTTGAAGATTCAAGGGCTGTTTGGTCACCGTAAAATGAGTTGGGATATCATATGCTTCTTAAATGGGTCTTTCAACATGAAATGTTTATTCACATTTTTTCTGAAAAGTGCTTTCTGATAGCGCTGTTTGATGTCATGTTTTATGTACATAAATGTATGAATTTCCCTATTCCTTTCTAATTTCTGTGAACACTTTGAAAATAAATTAGTTGCATGTACGTTTAACGATCTGAGCAAGTTTTTAATTAATTTGATGAGTAAAATAAATGCAATAAATATCTAAAAATATTATACGCTCCTACTGTACCGTGATGCAAAACATCCGCCACAGTAAATTTAATTAGAGAAATCGTGTGAGATTCAATTAAAATTTACATTGTGTGGGATATTACCTAGGTAATAAGATCGGCAGTTAGATAATTTTATCGCATAAATACATAGCTGATGATGAAACAGTATGAAAATACTTTGCAGAAAAATTAGAGCTCTATCACTATAATTGATTAAATAAAAAGCTGTTATGAACAAATTTGAATTAGGCCTTGAGTATAAGCGTTCTCCAGTCAGAAAATATTTTGATGTATTGAATTGTGCATAAATTGCTGTAGTTATAATATGTCTCCGTTATTTGAGCATATGGTTAGTTAATTACGTCGTGCCTTCCGTAATGAATATACTACGGTACATCGAGCCGCAGCTTCCTTGGTGAACATATTTTTTTAAGCAAGAGCGGTGCCATACTACTGGTGCTGAATACCACACTAATTAATATGCAAGAAAGAGCAGCTTACCGGAACTTTAAAAATAAGACAAAATTTAAAACATCCGCTTCGGAATGGAAGTATTCTTTTTAATTCCAGTGATAAAATCATGGACATCCAAGTCACTGAGTGATCCCGTTGTAATATAGTTGACATGGCGTTTTAAAATTAATGAGTTCATCTCTTCACACTGATATTTTAGGAACAATTTTTGGAGGATTTCGATAAAAAAAATGCTCTGGGGAACTTTTACAGTTTCATTTAGCAAGATGCGCTTAAACATTAAGTATTGCACATCATGTAGATGGTGAAGAATAAAGAAGGATTTTATTTCAGACATCACACTAAGTCATGTCTAGTAGCATTGAATTCAAGTTCACTGATATTATATTGAGCTCCCTAAAGTTGTTTCCCAATGTTTTGAATGCTGCTATCGTGTTCCACAGTGCGGGTACGTAAACCGTTACTAAGTAAAAAATCAATCTATCGCTGGTGAATTTGGAAGACGACTGAAGAATTCAAAATCGGGAGAAAACGGACCGTAATTGATGGGGGTGATTCATAGCTGATAAGGTTGAATTCATGAATTCGTGCCCTGAATTCAGACGGCTTTAAGCTTCAATGAAATCAGAGGAAAACTTTAAGCTTCGAAAATTGAAAGCTTTGACTGTATTTTAGATTTTTAAAGCTGCCAAAAAAATGATTAAATTTAGTTTCTGAACCGAACCTGTCACCAGGAAACTCCAAATGTAGTTCTTCGTTTGAGAATATACAACTGTTTTCCATCCTGACACCGGGTATCTACTTTCTTTATCTGAAAACGATATTTTGCATTCAATGCATCTTATCTGCTACTTTTGTGAGAGCTTAGATAATTTTCACTTCTCCCCAAGCATAGAGTTATCTGAAGTGATTCCTTTGCAATCTTTGCAATACAGTAGAAATTTCTTCAACTGTTCCATTTTCATGCTCTGCTTTCCATGCTGCAGGTGCATCAACGGCTATTGAAAAACTCATTCCATGCTTGACATAAGTCAACGTTGGTGGGAAAGCCTCCAGTGCCCGGCATGCGTTGCAGCGGCAGTCGCGCGTGCGCACCCTGTCTTTCGTACGGTCATCCGTCACTCTCATATTATTCGGAAGCTCGAGCAAAACCATCGATCCCTCCAGTTTGTCGAGCGTACCCTGCCATTATTCTATCTGGCTGAGTGCCCTCTCAACACTCTCTTAACAAGTCACTAGGTCCAAATTATACACTACACAACAGGGAAATTACAGCCCACGCCTTTCTCGATTGAATTGGGTGGGCGTCGTCGACCTTTCCATGGTCGCACCCGCACGGCTGCGTGGCTAGGGTAATTATGGCAGTACGCGAGAATTCTTTCCCTAGTTAATTGGGGTGTGTGGGTCTAATGTGTTCTTGATTTTACTGACAAACTCTGTTGAAATTGATAATTTGAAGACTGAACCTAATTTACAGTGATGATGCCATTGAAGACTCGTTACAAAGTGCAAAAGCATTTCGAATGCTATCTCTGACTAGTTGCTTATGTTTGAAGAATTGGAAAAAGAATGGTCAAATTGAAGAAGGTATTCAATTTTACTATACTTTAAGATCTTTTGGTTTATACTAATTTTTAGATTAAAGTTTTGAAGATTTTATTGTTTCAAGTCGTGAAAGATCAAGTATTATTACTGAAATGTATGAATTGAGCTGTGAGATCCTTGCGATCTTCTGACATTTTTGGAACACAAAATATGAGCTCTATTTTCGAAGAGTTGATTGTTGATGAGGCGAGCATTGTAAATGACGATGCTTTTCAAACATGGATTCAAAATAATCGGCGAAATAAAATATTTTGCATTCAAAGTAAAACAGTGTGTTTTACTTTTCACAACCCTTTTCTTTTAACTATCAGTTTTATACAAAGTATAACGATAGCAAAATTAAGTATGCATTTAAACTGGTATTGACTTGCTCATTGAGTGAAATCTTCATTAATTATCTAGGAGTAAATTTTGTTCTAGCAGGCACCACACATCGAGTCCCCAATTTTCAATAATCATATTTCAATAACACAGCACGGATTTTTACGAATTTTCACAGATTTTAATCCAATCAGACCTATTTTTAGTTTTTATGGAGTGTATTGTGACCTTAGAGTGTATTTGCTGTATTCTAAAGTTTATTATCGCCGGTCGTGTAAAATGTTGATCGATTTTAGCACACTTTCTATTGATTCATGAGAGCAACGCAATTTGTCATTGCATCTCATTAATCATTCTCCTCTTATGATCCATTTCTGTTATTAGCTGTTTCCAACTGTTATCTCGGAATTTTTTACTAAATTTAAGAATCATAAGATTGGTTAAGTGTTTGACTTATGTGTACATTAACCATAAAATAGATGTATGTTGTAAAACGTATATTCTCGAAGAGTGTTGCACACGCTCGGCTGAGAAGATAACTCTGTCAGGATAAAAATCGTCAGCTTTTGTGTCAATTGATTAATTTATTGCTCAAAATGGGGAAAAAATTTGCTGAGGTTATTTACTCTTTTGATCATAATGTTCATTTCTCTTACTTCAAGTGGTAATCATAATTAATTTTCATGACCAGTTAGATACATTTAAGTTGTCTTGTTGGTTTGAGTTCTCAGTAAAAACACATTACAATTTTGAATGAACAAACTATTGATGATTGGAAGAGGCTAGGATCGTATATGACCCTGCGCCTCGTAACTTATATAACTCAATGGTTCTTACAACTGAAAAAGAAAACTATTTTTGTAAGTTAATCTGTTAGTCTGAGTTTTCCCTGAGCTCAAGCAAGTTATTTCGCAGATTTAGAAAACAGTTTCAGAGGGCACAACCCTCTACAGCATTTTATACAGAAACTAAGAGTGCATTGAGGGGATTTCAGCACTAACTTCCTCGAAATACGCGAAAACTGAAACAACAGCTAACGTTTGATTGGTGCCTAATGTGCATAATTTTTTTGACTGTCATTTCTGTAAAAGTTAGAGTGGTGGCTACGATGCATTATTTTTCTACAGTCATTTCTGCAGAAGTTAGAGTGGAGGCTACGGTGCCACCTCGCCACACCCTCCACAGGAGCACCAGGTACACCCTCGGTGAGCTTTCTTGAGCTCCTTATCAGCAGATCCATCTGTAGGAGTTGCGGACCGGTGAGCGAGTGTACGGCGTCCGCCATTAAGCTTGGGCTTCTTCAACCGCTCCGTCCGTATAATAATTCCGTATAAATATTCATCAGCGCCTTCAATTCAATCAATGTTTACTGCTTGGTAAGGAAGGCCCAGGGAGCTCGCGAGGAATTGATTAGCATAGAATTATGGCAGCGAGGAGCGATTGTCGAGACGCGCAAGCGATATTCTGGAGTCGCGGACGCCGGTGTGCGCTCCGTTCATTGCTCACTGGAATGTGAACTGGTATTTGCAATTAGATGGACAGACATAGCGTTGTCACAAGCTTCTTTCGGGGAGTGCTGCAGCTTACCAACACAATGTGCCGAGTGAAGAACGTCTGGAACGAAATTTAGCTTCAGTAATTATTGTTGCCACTGAACCCATGAACTTGGTTTTTTCTGGCGATGACTTGAAGCTTACGTATGTTGCCTGCGGTAATCTGTTTAAAATTTTAGTTAATGATTAAATTTGTTAGCATCTTTCTTGATATTGCTCGAGCTAGTAAACCACCTTTACTGACAATGTTGACTGTATAATAACGCAGATTTGTATATAATGTGCTGCAAAATACTTATATTTGCTCTTAGTTAATTTATAATATAGAAGCCGCTCGTGTGTTCCCCATGTTAAAATATTTAGGTAAACTGAAAGTCGTTACTATGAATCATGCCCGTTTTAAGTATATTTATCATATAAAAACCTTGAGTTATTAGTGCAATAGTTTTTGTACGAGCTTAAACCGTTGCATGCAGGGAAATATTTTTGAATGGAATGTGTGTAGTTACGCACTGGCTGAGCTCATTTTTTCAAGCAGTCAATTCTGTTCAAAGTAATTCCACTCGAATAATTATTTAGGTGGTAATTAGCACCATCAGTTAACTATTCATTATTAAATCATGATATCTGTATTAAACTATTGAAAATAGAATCATATAGATGTATGATGTCTACAGTCATCAGTCATTTTGCTAGGGAACATCAGTCATTTTTCTTGGGACATCAGTTGTCATTTTAGGGAATATCAATCATTTTTCTGGAAAATATCAGTCATTTTTCTAGGGAATATAAGCCCTATTTCTGGAGAAATTCATTTTTCTTGGGAACATCGGTCATTTTTTTAAGGAACATATACTGTACATCAGTCACTTTTCCTGGAAATATCAGTCATTTTCTAGGGAACAATATTTAAAGAACATTAGTCATTTTTCCGAGAAAAATCAGTCATGTTTAAGAGATGGATTAAGCTCATCTTGGTTAAATTAGTGCACACGTTTTCTGAAAGCGTTTAAGGCCTGGGCGTCGTAAAGTCTCGACGACAGCCAGTTACTGCCCGCTCCTGACGCGCCCTCCTCTCGTAAAACCTGCGCTGCAACTCGCGTCTCTTCTGTCCAAATTGGAGGCAAACTTGACGTGTTTGCCTTTGGTATCGCGCCGGCGCCCGTGTTGGCGAGTGGGATTGTCAAAACCTCAGCAGGATAAGGGTAGAATTTAATTGTTTCTAGGCTCTTGCATGTCATTGGATTTGGACTTGATTTACATGAAAGAATGCATGGATGTTTGATTTAAATCAAAGGATGTTTGATTTACATGAAAAGATGTTTGATTTAAATGAAGGGATGTTTGAGTTGCATGAGAAGTCGTTTTATTTACATAAAAAGGATGTTTGATTTACGTGTCAAGATATTTGAAAGGTCGTCAGGTTGGTTGTGTCGTGGAATTTAGTGCACGTTTGGGCTGTTTAAACAGTTTTATCCGTGTTTTTCATTTATCGTATTTTCATAAAGGGTGCAAATACGGAGAATTTCATGGTTGGTTTTCACGAACAGAATTCACAATCAAATAACTATTTCCTTAAAGGAATTACTCTTTCAACACGTAAAATTGATAAATTAGAAATAATCTTCTTTGTTCTCGGAGCTTCAATATAAGCGATTAGTTTTAACATCACAAGAATTTGCACAGCACAATCGGTATACGCATATCTTATGATACTGGACTCCAAAAAAATAAATGCTAGTCTTCTCTTAGTAAGGAAAGTGTTGCATTAAAGAATGAAAGATCACTCTTGAATTGATGAATTTGTTTTAAATATTTATGCTTTTACCGAAGTTTTACTTTATGGGAAGTATCCGGGTCAAATAATTGTTTTAAACCGATTCTTCATGCAGAAAACGGAGATTTCTGTTATGCTATGTTGAGAGCAACATGTTGAGAGCAACATGTTGAGAGTAACATGTTGAGTGGACTAACAACAGCAACATGTTGAGAGTAACATGCTGAGTGGACTAACTAAAGCAACATGTTGAGAGGAACATGTTGAGTGGACTAACAACAGCAACATGTTGAGAGTAACATGTTGAGTGGACTAACAACAGCAACATGTTGAGAGGAACATGTTGAGTGGACTAACAACAGCAACATGTTGCGAGTAACATGTTGAGTGGACTAACAACTGCAACATGTTGAGAGTAACACGTTGAGTGGACTAGCAACAGCAACATGTTGAGAACTTGTTGCTCTGCCTCTTGTGGACTGACATCTCATTCACGCGGAGGCGCTCAGCAAGGACACGGATGAAGAACATACATTACAAATACGAACTTCATTTTCAACATTTCATATCGCTTGTTTTCAAGTACAGATGTATTCATTCTATTTCACATTACTCTGTAGGTGGTGTGTAATACATAGTTGGGAATGGTTTAACCTTGAAACTTTTGGCACCATCTTTTGACTACGATAGCATAAATTACTTCGAGGTTTTTGATCCAATTACACCGTTAAATTGCAACGAATTTGGAATCAATGAAAACATGTACTATTTACAAATTAACTGAAAAGAACAGTGATTTATCATATGTTAAGAAAAAAATGCATGTGCAATGCTTTGCAGCTAATCAGCATAAGAACTAATGGGCTTATAAAACTTACACATATATTTTATTTAGTTTTATAAACTATTTTTGAGTTCAGAAAATTTCAAAAAGTAATGATAAAATTGAAAAGGGAAATCTAAAAGGAGCTGTATGTTCATTAAATTCAGTCGAATATTCTTAGAGTTTAATTTCATTTACACGTGCACAGCAGTCTTGGAGAATAGTTTTATCTCATACTAGCAAATTTTTATTCACCGCATGCTGGAGAATCGCATGCTGATGCTTTTAACTATTTCTACAGCCATCTCCCCCACAATGTTTCAACATTCTACTTGTAGTCAAGTAACGCTCAGCTAAGAAGCTTGCATCTTGTATTACTGGAGACTTGCAGATTCTTTCAACTTTTTCTACAACCGTATTTCTGTATACAATATTTCGATGTCCAATGCCTAAATAAGTAACTAAGCACAATCTTGCATCCTGTATGGGTGAAGACTTGCTGATGCTTTTAACCATTTGTCACAGCCATGTTTCTATGATACACGCAACATTTCGGTACCCAGTGTCTCAATAAGTAAGCCCAGCGCAGAAGGCTGCATATTGCGACAGCTGGTGGACAACAGATGGAGGCTCTCGATGCAGCCCATGCCAAAATTCTATAGGCTAGGGCAAGGAAATTCCAGACACGTTCAACTGTGCCACGTTATTGCAATTTTTTTTAACTGATGAATTTTTACAACGGTTTTGTAAAAATATAAAATGGATTTTTACAATCAGTGAGGCGTGAGTTATAAGCTTGAATGAACGGGACCTCACACTGGATATGTAATTCTGGTGCTACGTAAGTCTAGAGTTAAGTAATTTGCTACTTGAAAGACATTAAATTTTTATTATGCAATAGCTTCATTGTGAATTTTTTTCAAATTCATGGGGCAAGGATCTGATAAAGGAATAGATTCATTATTACAGGCAGTAATAGTACTTTTATAAAGCATATGCCTCAATCTTTGTCAATCAAGTAATGCCATTCTTTCTAGGTTCTATCATTTACAACGGGGTAATGTTGTAAGAAATGACTCTGCGGAAGAAAAAAGATTTCTGAGAATTACTTACATTTATTGATTTCTCCCTATTTTAATCATATTTACATATGTAAGTATTTTGGTGCTGAAATGTAAAAAATCCTACAATTTGGAAAAAAGTTATTTGCCAGCTCCCACATATTCTTCACTTGCTTTATTTTTTCTCGGTACATGAAATTCAATTTCAGTTGCCCAAATTTTTTTGAGAGTTTTTTTTACTTTTTCCTCGTACACCACATCGAAGAGCACTTCATTGCTCAGTGCTCAAAGTAATTGTGTATGGAGAACACGTGGCTGTACTAGTGTCATTAATTTCACATACGCAGTCCATCCATGGAGTTATACAATATCATATTTGGCGTTCCTAGATATTTTAACATTTACATTGATAACAATTGTTCTCGGTTAGTCCCAATTATTATAAATTACTAGTGCAATGCCCGTGAATTCCAATTTCACTGTCTATCCAATCAAATTAATTGATGTGTTAAGTATGGGTCATTTGAAATCTGTTAATTATCAAATATCAAATTTTATTCACGATTATTCAAACGCCGTTCAACGGTCAAGTTAGCTCTAGCTTCTCGTTGGCGAGCAGCATTGATTCGTCTTACCATTTTGCGATGTTCATTCGATCGTCTGCGGTGTCTTTCTTGCTGTCGAAGTCTTGCTGCTTCTCTCTTGCGGTTGGGCATGTTTCTATCCATGGTGGGCTATTTTGCCGGAATTTCATTCTGAAATGTCGTCTATTATCTCTTCGAAGCTTTTAAAGAAAATCACAATTTCGAAAACAATAACTCGAGTTCCAAAATCTTGGGCCTTATACTAAGTGGTAGCCAGGTTATTGGTCAAGCGAATTTAAAACATTTCTTTCCGCATTATCAATTAAAAATATCAAAGCAACATGATGAATTTCACCAGAGAAGGCTCCGAAGAAAATTTCTATTTGTAAAAATAAGCCGATTGCGTATTCTGGATACCATAATGCAAGTGAAAGTGAATTGAATCGCCACATAAAATAAAGCAATAGAATAATTTCTTACATTTCTTGTGCTTTATCCTTGTTGCTTTCAAAGCTATCGATAAGAAGAGGGGTCACACTGACGGACGGACGCGGCTCTTATTATTATAGTGATTGTTATCATAGAATTTTCTATTGAAAAACTGGCCCTGAATTTAGTCGTATCAGTTGAGGTCCTTAAAAGATGATAACATACAAAGAAAATATCAAATGGCCCTCAATTTAGTTGTATAAGTTGAGGTTCATCGACGTACAAATCAAATATCGACTGTATACAATCGCCACACGTGCGTTGCACGGACAACACAGCACCAGCAGCACCGCAAAAGCAAGTCTCCCTCCAGATAGGAGCAGTTGTGGAGACGGAGCTGCGGCCAGCGAAGCAGCGGCAGCGGCGGCGTCTTTTGACGTTCTGGATGCCCAATAAACGCCGGAGCGTGGCCTCATCCAAGCTCTCCCTGGATGTCATTATTCTGTTAATATTCTCAGTAGAGACGAGCAGGCTTGTCGGCACACTTTGGAAGATTATTACTCGTAGAAATCGTGCGAGTTCACTCTACAGTTCACCCTGAACTAATGAGTGATGGTTTTCGGACGCTGCAATCTTTAGCACTTGTTATAGTTTCAGTTCAGTAGTAATATGCGATATTTTTTTGGAGTGTGATACATTTTTTACACTAGAAGTGCTTACTATCTGCATAAGCGGTGCTGACATGCTAGAATTTTTACAGTGTGGTTAGCAGTCAGGCCTTGTGTTTTGTGTGCCGAGCGATTGGCTAGATTTCAGTGAAATTGGCGTATACATCCATCACGCATTGCTCTACTCAATCCTCCTTAATTCAACTCACGGAGCCACAACGCTACGCAGCCTGGAGCTGTTGTTGAAAGTTCTTACATCGCCGCTACCGGCAAAAACGAGACTTCGTTAGACATCCTGACGACGTACGATCTATTTTCTGGGGCTTCAGAGAGTTAACTTCCTACTAAAATTTTGGTTTTCAAAGCACGAGTAAACGTCTTAGCTGGAGGCATGTTTTTATCTTGAGGAATATGAATAATACATTGAAAGAGGATCGGAGTATAAAGCAGTATGTGTGCATGTGCGCAGTTTTCTACGTTGTTTGAGGTTAGTGCATGTATTAAATTTCAGATGTTATGCGATGAAATTAAATGAGCATCTATATTTTCACGTATCTTCTGGGGTAGCCGCCTGCTGACTTCAGCGTTATGTGGTGCCGAGTGAATTAAGATACTTCAAGGAGAGTGAATATTTGTTGCTGAATAGCGAGTTGAATATGAAAAATTCCTCTGAACTTTAACAACGTTGGTTTTTAATTTTTTTATATGCCTCTAGACATCATGAAGCAACCATAGCTCCAACTACAGAGACACTTTTTTCAAAAAATGTAATCTTTGAAGAATGTGCAGTGGGTGTACAGTATTATTGAGCACTATTAAAGAGTGGTAAATTCAATGCTCAATGAGAAAATTGTTCAAACATTTATGACTCATTTTCCAGTTTTTCTCGGACGCTTTCGTAGAGCTTATTTCGTGAAATATATGCTTAGGATCTTAATTTACAGTTTGATATGCTGATTAGACAAGTTGTCAACGAAGAAGTTTGAATTATACGGTGAATTTGATTTACATTTGGAATAATTCACAGTGCATTAGTTGAGGCAAAACTATCGGTTGACTAAGTAAAGAGCAAGATTATAGTGTCTGAATACTTTGTCAGGTATAGTCGATTAGACCAGTTGTTATAGCATCAGGCATTCATTCCCACCATACGAAAATGAATTAATTTTCTGAATTCTTTCTCGGTACAGAGTCGTCCTTGCAATAATCTTGAGAACTCGCGTAATTTGTAAGTTGTTTGCTGTCTCAAAACTGTGTGTTTCCCTCAAAATTTTCAAACCCTCAGGTTTCTCTCGCCAAGAATGTTATGCCTTCTACTCTGGCTACGAGAGAAACGCACTTTTCCGAAATATTTTTGAAGTGCATATATATTAATTGTTTCGTTATAATGCGTGCGTGCCTGTTGCTGTACTGATAACCCGAGTACATATTTACTCCATAAACCTGGTCTTCAGCTCTCGTTTTTTTTGGTATTTCCATGCTTTAAATTATATTGAACATCTCAAGTTGACACGCGAATGAGTATAAACATTGACCTAAATTTGTCATAATTCATTTTTTTGTTCGAGCACATTACTTAAGGATCCTAAAGCAGATCCGCTGCGGGAAAATAAGCCTAGCATACCGGAAAAAACTTAGCCTAAAACCTTAACCAAAACATCTGACTCAGAAGGACCCTACGGTGGTATTTGATTCGGTCGGAAGCTTGCGCTACAACATCCTTGCTCTGTTAGGCAAATTTGAGAAATCATTTAGTTGAGTTGCAAGTACTTTCTTTGTATTAGAAGCAAGATGTAAATGCGCGTTTTGAAGAACTGGTGTTTTAATCTTAGCCACACGGGTTAGCCTACCTCTTATACGATTTTTTTGTAAAGAACATTTTTTTTGTGTTCACAAGCGCTTGAATGTTGAGAATAATATGTCATACGAGCACTTGTATGGTGGGCTTATTGCTGTGTTGTCCATCTCTGATTCTTTCTCTATCAGAATAATCATGATTTTGATCTTATTTTCTATAACATATACAGTGCGCATTTAAAAATTATGGACGAAAATGCTTCGCTATTGTCCACATGAAAACTAAATATGATATAGCAAGACTGCATTTTGCGAAAAGTTCTTCAAAAAACTGTTTTTTATGAATCCATTCTACTAAATGCAGCGTTTTAATGAGGTCTGATCCAAAGCACCTCAGAAATGACCGTCGTCCACAAAATGCTTGGAATGGAATGAAGTTTTGGGATGAAAATCAAGTTACAATGTTTGCACACGACTGCTTGAGCTCGAAATGAGCTGAATTTCATGTTGGACTCCAAAACCGATCCTGTTATAATTTGTGACTACTGATTATTTAAAATTGTAAAACTGAACATCATTGATGGAATTCGTTAATCTTTAGGCATGAATGTTAAAATGATTTTTAAATTACAAAAATTACGCATGACTCTACACAACAGCATTTCCACATCTCATCACTCAACACGAAATAGATTGCACCGATAGTAAGAAGTCTAGCGTATGATGTCGTAGTTAAAATTTGACTTCTACTGAGCTTCGTTCATTTTTTACGGTGGTCAGGAATTAATGTGCATACAGGAGAGCAGCTCCTTGTCCAGGAATCGATCTCCGTAATGATGTTTTAGATGCGTTATCTGCTTACTACTTCCTACAATCTACGTATTATTAAAAGGATTCCTAAAAATATAAGAATCGCTTTTTGAGCAATTACGTGATTGAACATGGCTAGCGTAAGTCAGCTCACTGAATAACGTAATGGCGAATGCTGTTTTCCCTTCTTGAACTATCAAATTTAGTTCATACATTCTTCGTTAAAGAGTTGCTAAAGGTGTTCCAATGAATAAGGTAATTAATCAAGCTAAGCAAGCCATGAATTCACAATTTATTCAAATGACTTCAATAGAAATATTTAATTCGTCATAGTTTTGACCTAAATACTGATTTTGAAGCGTATTTACCTTGGTATGATGATAGTCCTAGAAAAATGTTGATCCTATCAAAAATCACATAGAAAACATGTGAAACTATTTGAAAGACACAAATAATACCAACTGAAAAATAACATATGTGGATCCTACATTTAAGTTGAAGCATAAGGAAGCGCACACAGTTGAGCTACATGTACGTGTGACGTGCGGGCGCTTGAAAGTGGGAAGCGCAGAAGCGCAGCCTCCATTCTTCACTTCTGGTGGCACTTTCAATTTACGCTCATAAAAGGAAAGATCCCGAGCCCGTGGCAGCTCGATGTGCGTCGCTGCTTATGTTGTGGTCAGCGCACGAGCAGAACAGCGTCGTGTGTCGTGGGCCTCTTTTCCGGTGTTGTCCAAATTGCGCTTCCCATCCACGGCGGCGGTAAAGGATTTTGGAGCCTCGCTGCAGAGGAAACATGCGAATGTCTCGGAAACAAATGGAAATTACCCTTTTCTCGCGCTTGAGATAAGGTGCCTATTAGTTTTTGTTACTTGGGTGACGGTTCTTGAAAAACTCTCTCCGGTTTTAGTTTGTTGCGGCTGTTAAATGATGTGGGTCTTATCCAGTTTAAATGTAGTGGTTTGGTTGAATTCTTTTTTTCATGCATACACTATGTATGTGGGTAAATACTGCAAAACAAGTCCAAGAGAGGCGAAGGGAGTTGCTATCATTTAGAGGAAATTTAAATGCCTCACATAAGAATAACTCGTGTTTGGCGCTATAACTGAGCTAAAAACCTTTGAAATATAATGGGATGAATGCACTGGTATATCAAGAAAAGGTACAAAATAAAATAGGATTGATGCATTGTAGCTGTACTATTATACAGCTGTGTCATACCAGCTACAGGTTAATACATAATAGGAATAAATTGTTGGTATTAGAAGGAGAATTACAGTTATTTTTTGCAGTAGCTGGAATGACAGTTACATAAAGTGTTGCTTAAAAAATCATACTTTGGTTTTTTGTTACATCCTTTATAACAGCGAACAAAAAACATTTCTGAATCCTTTTGTGGACTGATTTAGTGGCTCTAAAGTCCTTTAAATAAAATGCTTAGAGTTGTAATGAATTTTAATGTGTTCTCAGTAATTATCAATTTCTATTGTTTGAACTCGGAAGGTACAAAAATTCCCAAAGAAATAAATTCATCATCCATAACAGGAAAACTGGAAATGTTCAGTCCTGTAAATCCGTCGAAGAAAAATCCCTGCCTTCAATGCTGTATTTAACTCAAACATAAGACAAGAATTAAAATCAGAAACTTAAGAATAAAAATGATGTGACCTTACAACCGAGGTGGAACCGAGTCATAGAGGACCATACGAAGGAGGTATAGTGTGTGTCATGTTTTTCTAAGATAATTCGCAGATTCATTCATTCAGTATGTGGTGGTACTTCAGGAAATGATAACAATTAAAATTTTTATAAAGACGTGCAGTTTGCGTTTCAGAGAGTTTTAAATGCTCACAGATAGGAAACGGGGCAGGGATTCAACTCGGCTGGTTCTCATGAGCCCTGAATTTCATATTAAAATGCTCAGAGTAAACTTGAATGCTGTGTGCTGTGGTGTGAAATGAGTTTTTTTTAGAATATTTTGCTCCTATGCAGTGTAAGCACAAGTCCGGTCACAAGAACAGCAATTACTTGATTCAAATAAAAAGGTAAGGACAATAAGGCAGAAATACGTTTTTTATAATCATAAGTTTACGTTTTCTATCGTCATTCAATGGCGTTAACGTCAATCTAATTCCTCGCTTGAAAACTTTGATGACTTCTTTGTTGCTGCGTTCAATTGGTACCGCGAGGGCACGCGATTCTTTATAACCGTTTTCAGTGCTTTAACACTGACAGCATTGGGTTAAATGGAAGTTCAATTTTAGACTCGTATTTTAAATCAATTATAGTAACTAATTTTTTAAACGGCTAATATTAACTGTGTTTTGATTTCATTTAGTTTTGATAAAGTATTAGTGAAAATTGAGTTCGTGATAACTGCAGTCGATTAGCAGTACTATGAAATTAAGTGTTAAGTGTTTTGCTGCATTAGTCCTTGCCATTGCTTCTACAATATCCTCTGTACTTGTTTCCAAATTGTCACAATCTCAATATTTCTAGTGGGTTCTTTGATGAAAAATTAAGGAAAAGCTGACTTTTGTATAACAAAATTGGTTTCCAACGGCTTTTACTGAAACTTATTATTCTAGCGTCGACAGACCCACCCGGTGAGATTTGTAAGGAGAAACTCTTAGTAAAGATCTGTTGAAATCTAATTGAGTACTGCTTATTGACTTCACCATGGACCAGATTTGAGAGAAAACTAAAATTTTATGCAGGGAATCAGATGGTGCACTAGTTGATGCGTTTAGGGTACAGGTTTGGTTGAGATCTCGAGTTGGAGTTAGGTTTGGTGTTGAGGCCGGATTTAAAGTTGGGGCTAGGTTTTAGGCTGCGGGAAAGTTTAAAGTTTGGGCTAGATTTGGTGTTGAAGTTGGATTTAAAGTTGGGGCTAGGTTTTGGGCTGCGGGCAGATTTAGAGGTGATGTCAGGTTTGGAATGATGGTTATGTTCAATCTTTAGGATAAATTTAAAGTTTCAATCATTAATGTTAGACTTGCAACAAAAATTAAACCAATTAAATAAAGAGTTGCAATAATCGCACCAAAAATTAGAAGATAAAAACTGCATACTTCGAAAATATTTATTTCAATTCATTGAGAACTTCACAGTTTGGTCGCAATGAAAGCTCTTTTTGTAATAAACGTTTTGCGTAACCGTTCAAAAGCACATTCCTTTAATTTTTAATTTTTTCTTGCTTATCATAAATGCTATTTTTTATGCCATAGGGCTTCCAGGGGACTTCTTTGTTCAAATAGGCAGTCCCTGGAACTTATTTTAGTTTTCATGAGATGCGCTTCAAATGTACGAACTTCGATGTTGGCGGAGTACACCTGGGACGAGGGGACTGGGAAGACTTTCCATTTGTTAAAGATCATCTCTTTTACTTAACGGTCTTTCTTAAACAAAGAGAAGTAATTCTGTTGTATTTTTATTATGATAAAAATAATGTCGTTGCACTATCACAGATCTCAAAAAAAGTGCTGTCGTGAAATGGTAGTTAAATGGTTAAGGTAAGCAATAATAGGTTAAAATAATAATTATGATAATAATAATAATAAATGTACAAGGAGCTCGTGGGATTCGAACTCGGGACTAGAAATTACCACGCCAGCGCACTATCGACTGCGCTATCGATCACCCTAAAAAGATGACCGAAGCGCAACGAAAGCAATGCTGGCGTAGTGAA